>JAAGAY010146423.1:0-61323 GCA_011801015.1 Ardeotis arabs
GGGGGTGGGGGTGGGGGTGGTGTGTGTGTGTGAAGAGCTGGTCAAAAATTCCTGCACAAGACCGCTCCAGTGGAGATATAAGAAAGAGACAAATAGGACAGTGAGCAAAAACATTGCTACTGAAGCTAATTTCAGAATTTGAGACTCTGCAGTTATAGCTTTAATAAGTAGTTGTCAAATGAGCTCCTTCTTTAACTCCATTTTCAAAGCAAACCCAAGTGTCTGCTTGCACCTCTCTGTGAGCATTTCTCCCCATCTCGCAGTTTTAAAGGAGTTCTGAAATTTAATCACATTGTTTTGCACCAGAGCTATTTGGAAATTTTCCAACTCAACGGATTTTTCTTCGGGAAATGCCAACCTGTTCAAACCAAAACTTTTTGTGAAAATACAACTTCAACCAAGTCTTTTGGCATTTCAGACATTTCAGACTCGGGAGGGAGCTCCCGGGGAGAAACTCATTCTGTCCAGACAACTTCTTCACAAGCTGTTAGTGCTCAGGCTTGAGTGTGGGGGGATTTGGCTCAAGGGGACTGGGGTCCCCCTTCACTCCCTCTCCTGTGCCCCCCCCCCCTTCCTCCTACCAGAAAGGCTTTGCTTTTATCAGTCTACAGCCCAACAAAAGCCTGAAATGTCTTCTCTCCTCCCACTGAGAGGTCAAACTGAAGCATGTACAGATGCCCAGCAGGTTGTCACCATCAGCTTCCTGCAGAGCCTCCAGTGCGGCCAGCCCCAATCTGCGCATACAGTTGCTTTCCTGTCCTGCAATTGAGTTCCTCATCATTCAAGCACAACCAAAAGCCTGCAAAAGTAAAAGGCTGCTTTTCCTTCCTATCAGAGCAGGCACATCACCTTGCACTACACCCTTCTGGTGGTTCACAGCTGCAGGCTGGTGGGTTAAGACGACTCTACTGCTTCTCAGATGCTAGCTGAGAGACCTTCAGAAGCTCTTATCATCCTCAGTGCATCAACAATGAGGTTCAAGGACTCAGTAGCTTGCTGTGCACAATCAGCGAAGGCCAGGGATGGCACCCGCTTAATGATTTGGATAATCTGCAAAGTAGGCATCAGAAATTAATCTAATTAACATTGTATCAGTCTCTTTAGTGCTTTGAGACAGACTGGATTAGTATTTTTAAGACTGGCGTGGACAACATCAAGCAGAGGATGAGTGGGGTCCCCCCTGCATATCCATTAAGAGGTCCATTATAATTTGAGTTGTGCAGTGGTCCAGAAGCTACAGTCAATAACTTGCAAAGCCTTGGTAGCTCCACACACTGCCCTCCAACTGTTTCTTTACAAAACTAAGCTGTGACGCTGTTAGATGCCTGAAATTCGCTGTCTTTTACGACAGCTGAGCAAAATTCAGTACTGCTACATGCACCAAATTACAATGGTATTTTACCAGCTGACATTCATCTGAGTTTGACTGACAGCTGTCACAACCCAGTGTTTCTAATATCTCAGTTTGGCACCACAGAAGTCAGTGGGATCTCTGTGAAACAGTTGTGTCTGAGCACGCTTCACCAAACCGCTTCCGTGCTTGTACAAGCCACTGACCAGCAGTGCTCCTACCGCTATTCCTGAGGCACGAAGAATCAGCGTCCTAAAAGGTCCTCCAAAAAGCAGCAGAGTCACATTTTCAACTTCTCAGATACACACTGACAAACCCTCTTCCAGTTGAGACAACCTGTACTTCTCTGCCTGGATTGCCTACTGTAACTCACTGCCAATTGGGAATACTGGGATAGAGATTTCTAAGAAAGATATTAGAGGTTTCCCAATAATACATCATTAATTTGATGAAAGGTTTTGTGCCAATCGGGAGACCAATTTTGAAATAATGATACCAAGTGTTTTGTTAACTGGAATTAAGATTATTGGCAATTTCCATTTTATCTACGATAACAACTTACTCAAAACCAAAGGTCATTTTAGGTGACACACATTTTCTTCATTTAAAATACTTGCTGACAACAATTAAATTACCTCAATTAAATGAGGGAAATTAATCAAAATGAACATGAAATTTTTATTTGATCGCACTGACAATTTTGGTGGGGACACTGTGTCACCCTGTTCCCGGGCACACTTCTCTTCCACCTGCAGGGAAGGGACATGCAGGAGCTCATCACAGAGCTGCCCCAAAGCCCTGGGAGATCTGAGCTTCCCTGTCAGCTCTTCTGTCGAGAAGGATGAGAGCATTCTGTGCAAGGGAATCATGACTCTCATTTCCAAATGAGCAATAAACTATAAAAAGGTGTCAACGTAGCCAGATGGAACAATTTGTACGCTGCTTCCAGTTAAAGAAACTACTGCTATTCTGTAATTCTCTTTTTTTTTTAACTTTTGTTTGTTTGAGAAGATGGAAAGACACTGAACTAGAAAAAGAACTTAGGTCTCCAAGCAAATAGCTCTGCCAGAAGCACAATAAAGACACTTTTCTCTTTTCATAGCTGAAATAATACACAGAGAAGATGGAGAAAGCTTGCTAACACAGATGTATTAGTGATCAGTAGCAGTGCAAGTGAAAAACTTAGTATTAAATACATATATTCCCGCATGTTTATAAATGTAAAATATAACATATATAAAATCTGTTAAATATGGAAAGAATTCTTTGATAAACTGGTTCCTAGTACGCATAAAACAAGCCTCGCTAAAACCAGTAGCTCAGAGAGTCTGACTTCTTTCCCCTATGATGAAAATTCTAGCTTTTTTTTCCAGCTGCAAGGTGATTACTGTCACACACAGAAAGGGCTATTCCTGATTTATAGACACAGTAAAGTACTTTTTACTTCTAAAAAATTGCCTTGCAAAAATAGTTAATTTTTTTAATTAAAAAATTAAAATATTCCATGAATTTAACGGAAGAAGGTTATAGACTTTTGAAAACCGTATGTAAAACAGGCTGTCAGAAACATGAATATCACATTAGGGCTCTTGGATTAGGTTGGTGGATCGCTCATAGAGCACAACCAATTGCAGATGTTCACTAAATTGCCAGGGGAGACAAGGATGCCCTGGAACAGCTAACGCTTCAACCACCAGGATTCACATCATGGAAAGCCCTGTAGCAGGGCTTCGGGCCAGTCTCATAACCCAGACTGAAAGGCCAACAGAACATATTTGATGTCAGAGCCACATTAAGGGGAAGTGTTTGTCTGAGTTCAGCGAGAGGTGATGCACCTGTAGCCGATTTGCTCTACTGTCTCACAGAGAAAGATAATACTAATGCTTTTAACATGCACATTTCCAACTCTGCAGCTTTAGCTGTTCACGTGCATAACCCCACAAGACGCAAGTTCCCTTTGCTTCATTTTACCTTTGCCTGTGCCATTTCCTGCTCTGCTGATTTACAGTAACATCAATAAGGAGGCAATCAAGGTGCATCAAGAGGTCAGCGGCTCCGCTTTCCTGACCCCTTAAGCAGGTGTTTCCACAATGCCCGCAGAGCAGGCAATTGGGCAGCACTTCAGGCCCACTTCACACTTATTTCAGCGAGATCCAAATGTGCCCAAGGTCAGCTTTCACATACACCACAGCTCTGTTGCTCACTGCCCTCTGCTCCTGCACTCATCCTCAGCCCCTACAAACTGGAAAATGTTCTTAAACTCAAAAAGCAGCAGCCACGTTAGCTTAATTCACTGCCAGCAAAAATCAGTGCACAATATGCACAATAGTAGAAGTCCTGACCCAACAAGCTGTTCTGGCCACAAAGTCCAAGTGGAGGAAGTGACTCTGCCATGCTTTTGAAAGTTGGTCTCCAACAGTCTCATTTCCCTGGCAGACAAGTATTATGACAGACAGAGGTATTATGACAGACAAAATGGGCTACACAAAATAGCCTCAGTGTTAATGGCAGTCTCTCTCATTAAGTGTAGTAAGCAGATGAAGAACTAAATCAAATGCTCCCTGGAAAACTAGCTTGCTTAGATTTCACCTTCCGTGGCATCCAACTTACAAAAACTTCCTTTATACTGTGCTTCCTTTTCCCATATTTTGCTTTCTCCCGTCTGAATCTTTCTCTTCATTTCCGTCAGGGTCGTTGCTGAATTCCAATTAAATCATAAAAATGAGTGAGAACAAAAGGAAGAGCAACATAACCAATGCAGACCTGAGCAGGTGACAATTGCAGACCGGAGCTATCACAGAAGGTATTTTAAAAGCGTCACGTCAAACAAACGAACTAATTACAATATGCCTTCAGTGAACCCAGGACATTATTTCATGGCAGAAAAACTCTCTAACATAAATCTAAAGGTAGGAGGAATGGCTTGTACCCAAAATACCGCTCCTGCAGCTATCTTTTGGAAAACAAGCTAGTCCCAGAGTCACAGGTGCACTCGTAGAAGGTCAAACAAAAGTAAACGCAAAAATGTAGTGAAAAAGCATCAGAAGTATATGAGCACAAAAGTAATCAACCCAGCTCAGACTAGGTTTTCTTCTATATCCTTCCTTCCTCTGTTGTTACACAGTGCTTGAAAGAAGCATGTACTTTTAAGGAAAATGGATTCCTACCAGTGGGGAGCTGCGGCATTTTCTTGCCCTGAAGAGCACTGCAATGGTGAAAGCTGGTACTACCTTCACCAACTGCTGCCCCGTTACTCAAGGCTGCCACGCTCCTGACGGCAGCGGGTATTGCAGCAGTGAGTTCCACAAATCAGCCAGCTGCCTACAAATGCATTTATTATTCCTTGTTTCATGCTTATGGTGTTAGACTTTCTCATCTGTGTGATGAAAACCTATGAAGAGGAGAGTTATTAGTCTGCTCACATGTGCCATTGCCAAATTGAACAATTGCCCCAGTACTCCCCCATTGGAAACCTCCCTCTGCACAACTTTCTTGGGGCTGCTCAGTTTATAGCACAAATCAGAATGAAAAAACAAATCCTCAGTCTCTGTGCAAAGATTTGTATGAGGTACCTGGAACAATACATACAATTCTAGGGATGACTGAGCACTTTGGGACGGTACAACTGTTGCACAGCACAGTGAACAGCTTCTTACAAGAGCAGCACTACTCTCTGGACTACTTCAATAGTTGTTCTTCATACACTTCTCAACATTCTGAGAATAGCTTTGGGTAAAAAAAAAAAAAAAAAAAAAAAAACAAAAACAAACCACACAGATGTCTTCATTGAATTGTTGATCCTTTGATAACAAAGCAAGCAATTTCTGGAACAGTCTCAGGGAAATTCACGTTGGTTCTTAAGCAATAAAGCAAATTAGTACCATAGCTTTAAAGGTTAACAGACAGAATAATCCTATCCAATACTAAGGGAAGAAGATGAAATGATTAAAAAAAATCCATTTGTTGCTACGTTGTGATGTTGTTTATTATTAATAATAGTATAAATTCAGCTCCTCTGCATTCCATAAAGACCTGATTCCTGCACATACAGTTACACAGAACAGTCTCTGTCCTGCGCAGCTTGCAGAGAGGATGGACAAGACAGGTGAAACTAAGGCAGAGAGGTGCAAAAGGGCATCGCACAGCAGGTCAGATCAGCAGAGGCGACACCGCAGCCAGAGCCACAGTCTTTGGATGCACAGTGCTAGGCCTTATCCTGCGGTCTACCGAGCCTCTCAAAGACACCCAACAAAACAGAAATGAAATCCCCCAAAATGTCCGTCTTGTGTATCTGCAGAGAGCAGGGCAGGACAGACTGAATGCTTCTCTGTCGCATAGCATCAGAAACGATTACGTGGTCCTCGAACGTAACACCGAAACACCCGCTTCTCCCCCAGGCTGGCAGCAAAGAAACTGGCTCACGGATACCACGAGCTGGCAAGCTGTCGCACACGCAGGCAGGGGTCATTTACTCTGTTGCAGCAGCTAGGCTGTGCTTGGGAGCTAAGCTGGTTAATTTGGATCTATTTTAGGTACCTTTCTGATCCAGACAAGTAAGCTTAAACCATGCTCCACGCTACCCAAAAGCTACACAGCTGCTTTAGCACAGTGCTAGACTGGGGCTGATACATTCTGACGC
This sequence comes from Ardeotis arabs, assembly GCA_011801015.1. Lineage (NCBI taxonomy): Eukaryota > Metazoa > Chordata > Aves > Otidiformes > Otididae > Ardeotis > Ardeotis arabs. The sequence continues at coordinate 5,991 of JAAGAY010146423.1, forward strand.
ACAACTCAGCGTGGTGTTACCAAAGAGAGACAGCTCAGACTCAGCTGTAGGCATCAGCAAAACAAACTCACACTGACGTGTAAAAGACTACAGACGTAACTTCAGCCACCCTGCAGTTAGCAGTGTAAGCAGATCCCCTCCTAAGGAGTCCAGTCTGATTAATTCTCTAGCACTCCTTCGCTGGAACACCAGGCAGAAAATGAGACGGGCCCATTCTCCTCTGACAACCATATAACACCCCCCCAATTACCCAAGTCACCTTCAGAGCATCACCTCCATCACAAATGGACATACCTATCACCGCAGCCTCTCAGAAGACAGGGCACATGCACAACTATGAAAAAGGAGGAAGAAAATCAAATGCTAAGAAATCTCCCTCTTTGGACCCCTTTCTTTCTCCCACCACAGCTCACAGCAGGTCTCTGACTGTGAAGACAACACTGAGTTCACATCTCCTTTCCCTCCAGGCTCCTAATTCTTCTTCCCCTTCACCAACAAGCACTTGAAAAGGATAACAGGGCACAGAAACCACAACACTGGCTCTTTACCCCTTGCTGTAAGGCTCAGCTAGGCCACCTCTCCTTGACAGCTTCGGGCAACCAGGACAGAGAGAGAATAGGGGCTGTCCTGTCTGACTGCTGTAATTGCAACCCTCACACAGCACCTGCCATTTCCTAGCAGGTCCCTGTGTGCTGACCGTGCTTCAGCTCACCATACTCAGGCGCTGATGAGGTCTGAGCCTGAGGGGCCACAGCTTCAGGTGGTGCAGGAGGTCCTTGAAGTGATGCTTCCAAGATTCCAGCTCAGCAGCTTAAGAAATTCCCACTGATGCTGGGGCTTTTATTTATTTCAGTCTCTTGCTAAGCAGCTGCAGTTCAAATTCTACAGAATACCTTCATCAGATTTTGGGCACTGACAGGCCTTGCCACGGGGAACCGCACCACCTCTGTGACACTATGTCCCTTTAAAGCATCACATTGATGTGGTTTTTTTCTTCAATCAAACAACCGGTGGTCAGAGAACTACTGGTTATTTACTAGTCTCCAGGTCAGGGGTTTGAAAAGCTATCTTGTCTGGAACATTTAACAGTCTGGTTTCCCACATGGATGATTCTACTGTATCTGAAAACTGCTTGTTCCATCATCCCACAGCAGCCTCCAAGTCACAGTGTAAAAGAAAGTTATTCTCTTCCTTAACGGATAAAATATGTTGTCCTGAAGACTACATTTGCATAACACAAAGTACCAAAACATGCTTTCTTTTCCTTTTTCAGATTTATCTTTTACATGGAAAGGACTACGAGCATTGCCTCATGTGATGAAAAAGAGGAAAGAAATAAAAAAAGGAGACAGAGCAAAAACTGATGCAGATGGGAGAAAAGAAAATATTTCCTTTGGCAAAATCAAGACTAAGTGCCAAGAACAGGGAAAAATATGAATGACACATCTTGAAATGTAAAGTGATGGGCATGGTAACATAGTTTATAAAAATTGTTAGTTTTCGGAATAGGAAACTGCCAGGAGTCTCGTCCAGCCCCACACCCATGAATAAAGAGAGTTCAAAGGCTGCTCACTGGTGGTTGTCAGGGCTGGACTGGCCTCTTTCAGGTCCCTTTTCTGCCTCTGATGTTAAAAGCTGCACTGTAGAAGTAGGTGAGGGTTCCCAGAGAGTGAGAAAGCCTTAAATGAAACAGCACTAGGATATCAAGTTTAACATCATCTGGCCCTCTCCTTTATTTACCTTAGGGCTGTTTGCAATTAGACTTGCACACCTAATACTCTTTTGTGGAGGGATCCTGCATGAAAACACACGGTTATGTGACTCCCTGTTCCACCAGCACACCTTCAAAGCCTTCCACATAAAAAGATGGAGGGAAAGCCTTTTCTGAACATGGGCTACAGGACTGGCTTCATGCGCCATCCTTTACGTTTTCATTTCAGCTACTATGTAGAGTATGAAGAAACCAACCAGTAGTTGGGTTCTTCTAGCACTTTGAAATCAGTGGAGTTAAGATGCCCTACAAGGTGTTCACTACTTGTTCTGGAAAGACAATATTGTGATTTTGAGTATGGAAATGAAGGTAAGGATCCCTTGGATGAGAAACTGAGTATTTGGCAAATCCACTGAAAAAAGTCATGCCAAGTATTGATCTACTGCTTTTGGTTTTACTATGTAACAAGCAAAGGTGTTAAAAATTAAACCACTGTAGGAATAATGCAACATCGCTAAGCTATCTTTCTGCCATCTGTCAAGTTTGTAATATTTTCAAACTACTCTCAAGCGAATTACTAATTCATCACAACATCTCTCTTCCTGTCATATGATAAAATAGGATACAATTGCTAATGTAGTACAGTTAACCTCTGTCAGGAGTTTGTATATTTGCGCAGAACCATAAATGCATTGTTAGTGTGTGCCAGAAGGCTTCTGGCAGCCTTTCTAAGGATTTGTCAAAAAACAATCTGGATCCTCATCGCAGCAAACGTGGAGCCAGAGACCGAATGTTGCTGTACATCAGAGTCTTGTCAAAAGCAGCCTTTGCAGATAAGAAGAATCCAGGGCTGGTGGATTTATTGCTGTGGACAACAGCATCGTGTCTTTTCCCAGCATCTACGTGACGTGATGTGATGAATATCATGCTTTTTTCCTCAGTTACCCAAATTACCTCCTGATCATTTGGCAGGTTGTTGATTGCTTCACAGCGACCAGGCGAGGTCTCACCTCCTGTTTCACACCTACCAAGATGGCCGGGGAACGTTCTGATTTACAGGCAGCCCAAGTGAGGCCTGAATCACACCCATTAAATCTCAAGTGGAGGAATTAAGCAGGCATCCTCCTTGGCAGAAACAGCCAAGCTCATAGCTATTTGTTTTTTATCTTTTACATGAAACTAATGGAACCAGTTTATGTGTGTCCAATTTTCGATTATAAAGAGATTGTTCTTTTTAAGTGTTAACAAAGCAAAAGCAGAACGAGTCACCCAAATTACTGTTATCTGTGGTTTTTACACCGTCCTACCCATCTGAGATAAATAATTAACCAACCCTTCTACTCTGTAAGCTCTTCACACATCTTAGTCTGCAATTTTCTGCTTTTCTGCCCCCTTGCTGATACAATTTTATTTTACAAGTTTATTGACGGTAAATATCGTAAATTTTTATTTTCTCAGAATAAATCTCTGGTGCTTTGGACCCTGCTAAAGCTGGATGATACAAACTTTGCATAATGAGTTACTATTGAATATTAACAGCTGAAATATTAATAATTAAAGGAATGCCAAGCAATAGCGGCATTTTCCAGATTATGGCCACCTAAGGATCACCACTGAATAGAAGGGACATCTGAACTTGTAGAAGCTTAAACAGAAGCAAAGCTGTGAAAATAAAGGGTGGAGATGCTGAGAAGGGAGGGAAAATTGATTCAAGGTAATAAAAGAAAAATCTAGCAGTGTGATTGAAGGAGAAATGCAAAAGCTAATTTGATACAAAGCATGCTTCAGTTCTGCTTTAAACACGCTAAACCATAAGGGCATCCTTTCTTTGGTACAGCCCCAAACGCTTTGTTTCTCACAGTAAGAGAAACTGCAATATATTGCAGGTTACAGTCTTAACGAAGAAAGCTGTTGGACTGACAGATACCAAAACCACATCTGACCACTGAACTATTACACCAGCCAAGACTGTTGCATTTGTGAGACCAAGGAAAGAGATGAAAATGGAAGTCCATGTGCCTAACCAACAGGGCAGGAGGTGGTAAAGCCAGAGCCAAGTTAGAAACCGATGAAGCACTGTCGTTACAAATAAATTGTCAAAAAGTTAAGGTCAGCTAGCTAAAGGAGTAGGAGATGGGCAGGAGGCTGCTGAGGATTGAAGCCAGGCCTGATAATTGAAAGAAGAGAATAGAAATGATCAAGGTAGGAATAGAAAAATAATGGTTAACATGAATGGCAAACATGCTGCTTTTAGTAAAGTGCTGTTTTCATCAGTTAAGAGTCTGTTCCTGAATTTCAGGTCCTGACTCAAAACACCCCAAATTATTCCCACTCTCAGTGCTAAAGGGCATCTTTGACAGTAATGTCATCTTAGCATTTAAAACTAAACGTGTGCATATATTGACAGTTGGACTTGATGATCTTGGAGGCCTCTTTCAACCTTAAAGATTCTATGTGCATACTACCACTGCCACCACCACCCATGTTCTAACTCAGCCTTTTGGTCCCTGGTGAGCTCAGGTCTCTGCAGCCTCCTCTGTCCGAAGAGAGTTCACTTTGCCTCTACGTTGTCAGGACAGCCGCCATTGTGTGGTGGAACCACAAGGAAAAGACCACTTGTTCAAAGAAAACTGCTTTGTGTATACTAACAAAACCCCAAAGCTCAGCATAAAAGTTTCTATTGTTCCTGAGATCTCCCAAAAGCTTTTTCACTTTACTTTTACTTTACTCTTCAGGGCCCTAACACATTAAACCCACATATTTTCAAATACACACAGTGCAAAGCACAGGAAAGATGTCACTGCACCAGAGGGTCTAAATACAGAAATGTAGAAGTAATGTAGATTTGTAGTAAATGTACATGTAGTAAATGTAGATTTTGTGTGTGTAAATGTCTGTGGGCTCCTGAGTTTGTTACCAGCTCTGCCAGTATATCACACAACTTGCTTGCTGGATTCCTGCAGGAGCAAATGCTAATGGGGATGTTCCGCTGAACGGGGCCCTAAAGATGCAGGCACCAGCAGAGAGCACTGACCTGCTCATGGCTGACCCGTGGTGAACCTGGCACAGCTACTGAGAAATAAACAGCTTTCGTACTTTCCCTTTGGTCTCTAAACATATTTTTTTTTAAATTGTGGGCTGCATCCCCAGCAGATATAAATTTGCATAGCTCCTTTATAGTAAGTGAACCATGTCTATTTACACCAGGTGAACAGCTAGTCCTACACTTTGAATGGCTTTCCAGTTTCAGATGGGCTGGAAAATTAAGATTTCTCAGTTCTAAATGCATTCCTGAACCTCTGTTCTTTCAAATGCGTCTATCCCCCCTCCTTCTCCCTTCCTTTTAACCTACACATTTTCAGGTCATTTAGTTCAGAATGCAAACACAGATGAGTTATTAGGAGTTGAACATTGCCAACTGTGCATGTAATGTGACTTTGTTTCACAAGGAGGAATAAGCATATCTGCACTAACAGAAGTAAGGACTTGCAGTTCAGGAAGACATGATACAACAGGAGACGTCTCAGCAATCTAACAAGCAAACGCTCTTTTGCCTAAAAACTTTTTCAAGTACTTTCAAAGCTGAGGATATAAGCTGAGAGTAGCAGAAAGGACCAGGCCAGTGGAATTAGCTATAATTTCATGTACTGCCACCACTACATCACCAGGATGAAAAAAAAAAAAAAAAGAGATCATCTAGAGGGGAAAGGGTAATAATGAGTGTTCTTCAACATGTCAAATGCAAAATACTGCAGAAATGTTGAGGCCTGGAAAAGGGCTAAGCTAAAAGGAAAAGGGCGATGGTTGCACAGGACTGGAGAAAGTAAGAGCTGACCCCTAAAAAAAGTGTCATTTATTTTAGACAAGCTGATCCTCCAGGCTCAGAATTTAACTTGTTTTTACTGCTGTTTTATTACTTTTTCCATTTTGCCATGACAAGCTAATGATTTTTGCAAAAATGTACCATGACAAATCTGCCCCTGCAGGTGGTTTTACACACGCTATGTTCACAAAAGGCTTTGATCCCTCTTCTCTTTTTAGTTTTTCTCCTTCTGTTGCGTTTTCAGGTTATTTTTTCTTCCAAAAAACCAACTAAAGGAGAGAAAAACAGACACCGAGGATCTCGTAGGTAGGACACAGTCCAACACGGTCCCACTAAACGAAGAGATATAGGCCTAACGGAAGGTTTGCAGCTGACTTCCCTCACATCTCTACCTCTTTTAACTGGAGTGGGTCATTTGCAGGCCCGCTTGCTGGTCAAGGACATTCAATATGCTACTCAGATGGTCACAAGACACTAGAAGGAGGAGCTGCTCCCCCTGAGGGATTGAGATGCTGACAAGTCACTACTGTTGCACTGTAACACTCCCTTGTCCCAGACCATCCTGTATGCTGTCAGGATGGCTGAAAACACTGGCAGAACAACTCTCCCAAATGCAGGTCATCTTTAGGAAATCTTCAGGTAAGCCCTTTTGTCATGGCAGTTTTGACTGCACAGCTATGTAACACCGTGGGCGTTTCCGATTTCTGTGCAGCACACACACACCCCAAACCATCACTTGAGCTGCGGCACACCATCTTTGGAGTTCCATGCTGTATTGCCATCAGGAGAGGCAGTCCAGCTTCCCACCATACCCTGGGTAGCTGAATATCAACCATGCTACGTCAATGGGAGCTGCCCACCTCCTCAGAAAATTAGGCTTTATTCCTCTGGATCGTATTCCTTATTTATTACCTGGTATCTGTGAATGGGAATAACAACAGCTGTTGCACAGAGACTGGGAAGAGAAGGGGGGGTGAGATGGACTTCATAAACACTTATAACTTCTAAAGATTATTCCTTTTGAAGCTAGACATACATTTTAATCAGCTACTTTCATCATTATTCATGAATGAATTATTAATTAGCCCTCCTGACTAAAAATATCATTTCCAGCTTGCTGCAAAAATACACACACACAAACATGAAAAAATAATACAAGAAAAGGGAAGATATTCCACATCATTAGCACTAGAGTAAAGGCTGGGTATTTGATCTCAGTTTAATTATGAATGCCTAGTTTGAAAGAACATTTCCACATCACCAGTCAATAACGCTGCTGTGTGCACTTGAGTGTAAGATACGTTAAGAGGCAGTATTGGCAACGGCTTATTTTCCAGCAGCTTCACTCACTATGTTAATGGGTGTGCGTGCATAAGTACCTGCACAAATACATCCCTTGCTAAATGCCTTTTGTTTTGTGACTTCATATTCAAAACTGGGAAAAACCCAGCAGCTCAACATTGTGGCTATTTCTGATTCCAAGGCAATCCAAGGCTTCAACCACTGTATGACCCCTGAGAAAGAGTCAGCCTTTCCCACCAGCCTTATGTGGGCACAAGAAAAAGAAAAGGAAAATCCAAAGAGGAGAAGTATCATTTTACTTTACAGATGGGGAAACAAGGTCAAGAGAGTAGAGATAACTTACGCAAGACAGAAGTAAGGCCTGAGCCCTATCTGCCAAGGAAAACCTACTGAGCTACATGATTCCTTCATATCCTTACGTATCTATACTGTTCAGCGTGGAAAAACTCTCCACAACATGCACATTAATTCCCTGACCTCACCTTTCCCCAGACTGTCATCCATAGGCATCTGGCCAGCTGGAGGCCCAGTTTTTCCATGAGGGAACCCAAGATGGCTCTGTAATGACCAATATCATGTTTTCTGTCATGTACCACCATACAGTAAGGAGGCATGTTCATGGTGATGTTGTTCACAGAGCTACTGTGAATGGGAGGGTGTGAAGAAGACAGAGGAAGGTGACATCTGGGAGCCAGCAGCTACAGAGGACTCTGATCAGCTTATAGAGTTGGTTTTTTTTGTTTTTTTTTTTTCCTGTAATGACAGAGACAACCAGCAATTGTGCCTTTTTGTTATCTGAATTGCTTTCCTTGATGAGCTCATCCCTTCAGAAGCCCCTGAAATGTTAATTTCCGAAATGATCAAAAAGCTTCTAAACTAAGAAAATGCTGCACACTCAGGGAAAGGGGGGAAGGGTTCAGAGGAACTGGAAATGACTTGTTATTCAAAAATTTGGGCCATCCTCTGAAGGCTGTTATTTTTAAACAGTTGGAGGTATGTAAACACTCACAGAGCTGATAAGGTTGAATCACTCAAAAAAAAAAAAAAAATCTTGTTTTGCCACAGGTCTAACAAAAACTTTAACTAACAGGTTTCATGAACCTTGTTTGGGCTATTTCAACTATTACTATATTGCATGCATCTGCCTCAAGCCTAGTCCAATCAAATAGCAGTTTTTTAACAGGTATTTATCATGACCAGGGCAAATGACCTAAGGTAACCAATGGAAAACATGCCCAAGACACAGCTTTCACCTCAACTTGCCTGAAGGGGTCAAAGATGCACTGTGATAAACAGACCAAGGAGAGAAGGATTTAGCACTTACTGCAGAACAGCAACTGTTCACCTGCACAGCACTAGGGGATGGATTTTTTTAAAAATTAAGGAAGGTGCTTGAAGGGGAATCTGCTGAACTTGGGTACTTCTATCCTCTCAGGAACAAGATGGGCTTCTCTGGCAGTTCCACCTCTTTGAATCATGTTTACAGCTCTGTCCCTTTTTTCTTTTCCTCCAGACCTCCACAGAGATTGTATTCACATAAGTTTCATCTTGCCTGGTGTGCTCTTTCAGGTCCATTTTCAGCTCAGCAGGTTTGTAGATCTTGCTCCACTGCCCACATCTGACTCAGCTTTACCTGTGGATTCCTGCTTGCTAACCCAGGAGAGTTCCCCCCGGGGACGCTGTGCTTGTCGTGCTTGCAGTACCGTCAAGCACACATGCTCTGCACTGACTTTTCTGCTCATAGAGCACACTAAGTGCAGAGCACATTCAGGTCAGGCTCTTCCAAAGTGGAATCATACGCATCGCTTTGGTTGTTATTAATATTTCATTAATTTCCCAGCTACAGTAGTTTTCCCTTGAGAGATCATTAATAAAATACCACCCAAATCAGCAAGATAACAGGCAAAGTGACCAAACTACAAAACAAGTTTAATTACCTTAGTGTTATACCTTCACAAGCGCCAGCTTTAAATTAAAGAATTGTAAAAACTAAAGCTTTGATGATGATGAGGTCTATTGCTTCCTATGTCTTGTCATTTTAATTACTTTAATTTTCTCCCAGTTCTTCTATTTTGTTTGGAAGAAGGATGAGAGTGCCTGAGATGTTAATGGAGAGTTGCTGGGAGGATCTCAGCAAAACTTCCCTGACATGAACCACCAACAGTGGAGCCACCTCACCAATATGCAAACCTCACAGTGAATTCAATGCTGCCCAACGCGGTAACTCTTTCAGGGATAGAGAAAAAGATGAGATTGCTGAACTAGCTAAATTCTATTTCTTCTGAGGTTAACATAAATTTTGCCAATAGCTAGTATCTGAGATTCAAAAGCAACCCAAATAAGAAAAGAAGCAAATAGCATTTTTTGAGGTCTGCTCACAGAAACGACATGGCAACTGACCAATTAACGAGCATAGGCTACAAAAATAAGTAAAGCAAAGGGATGAACCAGCACAAAGAAGATAGATACTTAATGTTTCCTTAAAAACATATGTACATGGTGGTAGTGCTACACACGATGTCCAATCTGCAGGAGGTACGTGCTCCTCCCGGCAGGCTTTGGACTACAGCATATACGAACACTTCATGAAACAGAGCTTTTCATGGGAATCAAACCAAGCATGTACAGAAATGTTTCAACTGTCTCCCACTTCTTTATCTGCAGATGATTTTCCTGAGTTTCCTCCCCAGACTGCTCTCCTCTCCAGTTGTGAATGAAACCTCATTTCATACAAAAGTCCTTACCTAACTTGTATTATTTCTATGGCTCTCCTATGGATATTTTCATGTTTTTTTTTTTTTAAGCTCCAGCTACTTTGGAGTACCCAAAATTGTATGGGCTTTTGTCCAAAAATAAACTACTACATAAAATTACTCAACTAACGCTAACATAGTGGAGCACTACCACAGGCCATATTTTAAGGCTTCACAACTTAGGCCCTGCTGTGTGATAACCTAAAGCAGTTGCATCTTTCCACAAATGAGGAAACTCTGTCTCCGTAAGTCAGAACATGTGGTTCTTCAGGGAGTAAGCAAGAAATGAGTAATTCCCAGGCACAGCCATGCTACCTGCATTTAAAAATGAATTCAGATGGCAATGATTTCAAATCGGATCTACTAATCACTAAAGAAAACATGCTAGCATTTTGCTTTTCTTAAGATCCATTAAATCCTCACAATGCACATCATCATCAGTATAAACAAGATCCTCACAATTTGGCCCATAATGATTCTAGTGCCAATTCCTATTGTAAGCAAGTAATTCCTATAAGCAAGGGAAATGCATTTCACACTTTTACAGTTATTACTTTTAAACTCAAAGTAGGACTTTTTGTAAGTATACATAAAAGTACATGCCATGTGCATGTGTGTGCATGCCTGGGTGTATACGAATTTTATTTTATAGAAAATTCTACTGAATCTACAACAGAAGTAAACATGTAAAGTTGACACCAACTCATGCCTATGTTAAATATTAAAAAAAAAAAAGGAGCATACACAGATGTCTTTCATTCACTCTTAAAATTTCTTTCCTATTGAAAGTATTCTCAGTTCCATCCTGGAATTAATTACTGCACTGTAAGTCCTACCAAGTTGTACTCTTTTTAAGCCTAGCAAAGAAAAAATGAAGTAGATTTGTTACACAGAGAAGAAGCTGAAAGGTAAGCACTTCTTCTGCCAAGACAGAAAGAAAGTCAATAACTGATTCTTTGATGGTTCACTAAAAAAGCTGAATCTTCAGTGACAGAATAGTGAAACCATTTTTGAAAATGTACAGAAAGAGGCAGCTAGAACAAAGAACAATAAAAGACTGACAGATGAAATAAAGAAATAATTGTTGTAATCTTCTCTAACACTTAGTATGACTTTGATCATCTTCAGTAACTCTTTTGATGCACAGCAAAATCCATTCCAAAACAAATTTGCATACAGGAACTTCTTTTACAGTGCTCAAGATGCATTTCTTGAGTGCACCAAAAAGAGAAACTATTTCAACGAGACAGCAGACAAATATGGCACTAACCAAGGGCAAAGAGACACCAGCAAGTAATTCTCCTTGCCCTTCTGACAAAGTTACATCAAACTTTTGCCTAACCAAAAGAGAACATTAACTACAGGGCTGCAAAGTGCTGAACCCCACCTGGACAACCAACAGTCTGCCACACATTAAAATCTGTAAGATGGTTCAGTGAACAACTTTAATAATGCCAAAGCTGTCATGAAGAAGGGGGCTCTGTGCACAGAGGGGGCTCAGGAAGTTGGGCTCTCAATATGGGAGTCCAATGCAGGCTCTCTGGTCCGGGCTTCGGCCAAAAGAGCTGAGGAGTAGGTGCTGTGTTTGGCATCCAGCAGGACCTTGGAGCATTGTGTCTGGTTTTGGTGACAAAATCGGACTAAAGATGAACTGAATAAGGTTAAGAAGTGAGCCATAATGATTAGAAATCATGATTTATAGTGAAAGGCTTCTGAATCTCCATCTATTTTCTTTTCTGAAATAGAGCTAAGCGCTGACCTTATCACAATCCACAAATACCAACACAGGGAACAGACACCGGATAGGAAGAGGCTCTTCATTCCAGCAGACAAATATCCTGGACATGACAAGTAACACTACAGGAACTCGGGCAAGAAATGCTGCATGTGCTCTGAAGGGGAAAAGTTAACAGCCCGCCCAGCGAACAGCCAGCGCTGAGGCAAGGCCCCCTCGGGGCTGCCTACCTTCAAAAGGCAGAGGGGGCATTGCCAGTACATACAAACTATGGACATTTTCTGGGCGGTTTCATGCAGGAGATGTAACTACATCATCACATACCCTTTTTCAGGCTTCGTAATGAGATGATCTGTGGAAACCGTGGAGTCAGATGGGGCTTAGTGCTCTAAGAGCCTGAGCATTTGAAGCAAAATATCCAAATAACAACATGGAAGTCTATGAGCCTACTCCTGGAGGCAAACTCTTTGCTAGATCGTGCTCATACCTTGCAGAACTTGCTGGGGCCAGCACTCACACATCCCCATGCTATACAGGTAGTGTTTTCTGCAGGGATGTAATGAGATTTTCGCCTGTGACGCAAAATCCAGCCAGTACACCACCAACACTGATTGATTTAGAAAATCCTGCCCTATGTGAATGAACATTCATTTGCTTCATCCTCCTTTTACTATGTAACATGCCTTAAAACATTGCCTTGGGGAGTCTGAAAAAAATATTAAAGTAATTACATAGTAATTTATGCAAATTGCTATGTTAATTTTGAAATTACTTAATTCTCTAAAATGCTAGCAGTTTTTAGTGTCCTGAGCTGGCTCCTGAAATACTCCTTCAGAGGAGGGAACAAGCAAAGGTTTTGTAACATCCCTGCAGCAGTCTCTCTCGCACGACGTTGCAGAAGCACAAAGGGAAGGAAACATGCGTCTTCAAAGAGGCCTGGAGCACTTCCAGTGGACAGGAAGCCACAACTGCTTGTTAGGGTCCAGTAGTACAACAGAAATTAAGAGCAAGAGTAAGGAATACTAGGAACAGAAGTGCACGGGGCTTTGTGACTTATCTGCTGTCGTCACACGAGCCACCACAACGAGGCGGCATAGATGGCCAGGTACTTCTCTTTTTCTGCACCTCTTCCCATTAACATCCTAATTCCTCCAGAAAACAAAATTCACTGTTTCCTAATTTGGACTGGAAGTCACTGAATAATAAAAGCTTGTACCTCTACTGTCCTCTGACCAGCTCTCATAGCCAGCTCCACAATAGGTACCACAGGAGCAGGTGCATAGAAAATCTGTTAATATAATACAATGAGATCTACCTGTACAATATTTGTTACCACTTCTGACATGAAATATTTCCCGTTAACGTGTCACAACTCCTACTCCTTGGAGATCCTTTTAAAGGTTCCTCCCGGTTTGAGATGTTTGCTGTTAACCATTGCTCCTCCAAAGGTGGTCTGTTCTAGGTCAGCAGTAAAGTGGAATGGAAAGAAGATGGGAGCCCTCCCTGAAGCACAGAGGAGCCAGGGAAGTCCTAAGGGAATGCCACTCATTCAGAGATGAGGAAAAACATTTGCTTACTTTCAGTGAAGGAGGAGGAATGAATGAGGATCCCCATGTCTGCTGCAATCCTGAATGGTTGGTCTTAATCACTGGGAGAGGCTCCACAGCCAGCAGCTAGAGACCAACAGACATAGCAATCCCCTTTGGCCTGAATCTCTATAAAGAACACGTTCTGACTAACAGTGGCTAAATGATAAACTTGGCCATTTATGATTATTTAGTCATGACTGCCTTGATGGAAAAGACCTCAAAGAATGTAAGAAGCATCCATATGTTTTGAATAAATCAGTTAAGAATAGAGATTTTATTGAGCAGCACATTAAAGCAGATGGGCACAGTGGAATAAGCTTCTAGCCTTAATTAGTAAGGAAAACAGTGACCTGCTTTCAATTTAAAAAATATACACAGTAATAATTTACAGGATGCAGAGCACACCATGGCCTAAGTAAACGCCAGGTCTGTCTGACTGTGAACCACCAGTGCCGTATGTCTTGCTAAAGCTCAGAGTATGCTTTTAATATGCTAAATGTATCCCTAAAAGGATACTAAAAGCCTTACATTAGCATAATCTGGATGATCTTTGAATATATGATCAGCGCAAGACATGCAGAGACTTGCTGTCATGGCCTAATTAAAAACGAATAGTGTAGCATATTGACCTAACAAAAGTAATTTCTTCATCTCAACTTATCTCTGCTGTTCCTTTTAGTGCTTTGGCTGGAGCCAGCAAAGAGAGTTGAATTTAACTCCCTTTAGTACCCAGCAGCTTTCAGGTGCTAGTTTTTCATCTCAAACAATCTTCATATTTTGCTAAAACTTTTCTTTTTTTGTGTGTGTAAACAGAATATATGGTGACTTCCAGTGGGAACAATACTTAGCCCACTCATCAGACACCTTCTGGTGCCTGCAGCACTCAGGAATGAGGAGGTCTCCCTCAGCCGAGGTTCAATACTTGCTCTGTCCCAGCAGAGGCATAATAGATCACCTACAAAGTGCCGATGCATCACTATAAATGGAAATCAAATTACATATGGCTGTCAAAAGCAATTCACTTCAAATTACATGGATGCAGTTTCTCCAGTCAATGCAAATAAGAATGCTTCAGTTACAGTGACCAAGCACAACTTTGTACTTACACTACTCCCTCAACATCAAATCTGCTAAATCTACTAACCCACATGGCAGGAAAACCCTACGAAACTTGTGTGTGTCCCATTTGCAAGGAAGCAACACAGAGCCACTGCCAGTTTGCCTCCCCATTTCCCCAGATGTGCAAAGGACGGTGCAAGGACCATTTCTCAAGCTTCACCTTAGCCTTACCTCTATCACACTGTCCCTAGCCACAGATATATGGCTTACGTAGGGAAATATCCTTTTGCAGCAACAAGACGGGTGGGAAAATCAGGTCCCTCATTTGCCACAGTGACATTCCCCTTTTCTCCTCAACTTTTCCGCCTACTCAAACTATTCTTTTTATTAAATTATAAAACAGGAAAGGTGAGAAAAGTAAATAATTACCTAATTTATAGCTGTCTACTAACACAATTAGAATCTGTAACTACTTCCTCTCCATTTATCTTTTCCTGTAGGTTTTCAACATGCAGTCAGTCACTTGCATCTTCATTACACACTGGTGGAGCAGGAATTTAAATCTCTGCCCTCAACAGAACAGTGACAGGGTTTTGTATTTTGTTTTTCTTAAACAGGGCCTTGATACAGAGGCGTATTAAGTTTCACAGGTGTCTTATCAGTCCCTGGTATTTTCCGTAACTTTGTTTTGAGGTCCAGTTAATTTAAAAGTCAATCTTTCTACCTGCATTAGGTATCTAGTGATTTAAGAAACACTGGAATGAATGCTGACATGCAACATAGAGGACATGCTCTCAAAAACTCATTAATAAATTACTATTATATAGGTGTGTGTTAACCTAAAGCAAGCCACCAGTTTTTGCTAAGCAACTTTTTTGCCTTCCTGCTAAGAACCGCACAGCTAAAAGCTAGCATGTCCCATGATCCATGTAATTCCTGTCTGGCTGTATCTGCTAAACTGCTCACAAGGTGTTGTAACTCTGGTGTTGCAAATTAAGCTTTCATTCTAAACCAGATCCCAGGTTTCTCACGTATCAGAGCTGGCTGAGAATGAACTGTTCCCTTCACAGCTCAGAACTATCAGACGCAGAAATCACAGTCAGCTCTAATCTTCAACCCCTGGCAAAGAAAAACATTTTCAATTCCTGCTAAAAGTACTACTTCTTGCTGGTATGTCAGAAAAGTCTCTGGCAACTGACAATATCTTGCATACACTTAGTTGTTTTCTATTCTATTTTAAAATAAAAATCTGCCAGCTTGCTATGTCTGAGGAAAAGAACGCCTTAAAAGGCTCAATCCTGCTCAAATAAGGCAAAATGTACATTGGATTCAATGAGTCAAGAGAGCATCTCTAATATTTAGGTTTATATTCTACCCAGGACTTGTGTATGGGTAACTTAGCTTTTCGTAGGTTCAAGCCTGAAAATCTACCAGGCTCCCTTGCATGCTGAATGCACAAGCACGCCCGTCAGTTCCACTGCACTCTCTTACACTCAAGCACCTTCCCACGCTTACATGGGCAAGCTTACAAAGGCAGCTGACACCACTTTCAGACTGGAAGACATCCCTAATCCAGACCTATATACCCAGCATATATATAGGTCTGCGGCTTGCTTAGAATTAGAGGGCCAGAGCTCAACTGCCTGGGCATACTGATGGAAAGATACTGAAGACAGGAAGCCTGGCTCTTCCCACTGTGGTAGGCAGCTATCACAAGCAGTGAGGGGATGCATCTCCCATCACAGGCAGTGACCAAAGGAACCAGGTGTTCGCTGACCTCATGCATTTTCCAGAGTCTATTTTTGATATTTGTACGTAATAATATAGCAGCAATTTATAAGCAATATAAAGAATAATCCAATACATGTGATGAGAAATAGGAAAGTCATTTTCTGCAAACATCATAAAACCCCTATGAAGCAGGTGAGAAAGCTGGGGAAGTCTTATAGTTGTGGAGATATTTTCCCCTCTCCCCGACACGACGAGTTTGGCTTGGCTGGTTTGAATTTAACAGGACCTATCAATGAAGTACCAAACTGCTGTTCGCACTAGAATTGCCTGATAAGTGACTGGGCTTAACATGTCATGAGTGATAAAATGCAGACACAAACCACGAGCAAGACACAGACTCCAGGGTGGCAGGGATGTCCACGCATCATGACCACACTAGCTTCACTCAGGTTGGCTTGGAGGAACTCCCCCTCCTGATTTCTGCACAGCCTTTTGCTTTTCTAAGAGGGGGTTTTGACCCACCTTCTCTTTGCCAAGCTGCTGTGGTTCAGCTTGCACACCAGAAGGTGCTGCTCTCGCCTGCAGCTCCCGCTCCAGCAGGGCCCAGGGTCACCAACCTGACTGCCAGCAGCCACAAGTGTCCCTGGGCTGAAAGTGATCTCAAAAAACAAAATGCCTGTGAAGAGTGGGAATTCCTGAAAAAGGCCCTTCTCTTTACTTAGTGTTCTTGTTAAGCGGTATCTATTTCTGGGCAGATTACAAACACTGAAGACAGTTGTTGCCACATTTAAAAATAGCCCTGGAGGAAGGCTTAACCTTTCCCTGACCAGCAGCAAATTGTAATTGCTATTCCTAGATCAAAAAGGCAATTATTTACCAGATCCTATAAAGGAATGAAGAGATCAGGAATATATCCACACGAGATTCCTTCAGGAGTTTCTTACCCTACCTAGCCCTGAGTCTGCACCCAAATAACTATCCCAGCATCTAAGCCCTAGACTCAAATCCCAAACTTATTTCAATGTTGTAGCAACACTGATTGTGGTGGTCCACCTCTCGCACTTCAAGTACTTATAAACCTATGAGAACAGCAGGAAAATGTCCTTGTGTTTGAAGCCCATAGGAACTTCCATTCACCCCATATTTTACTTTGCAGCTCGGTTAAGCTGTGGCTTTAACACCAGCCATTTGTTTTGTAATCCCTGTTTACAAGCAAAGGGCTTTAACTGTCTTAAAAACTAACACTTAGTAGGGCTGCACCACAGCATATTTAGCAAGGGCAGCACCCTAAGGGCTTGTATACACACATTGTGCTAGCACCATGTAAGGTGCTACAAGCAAACCAGACTGTCTCTGGTTTGTCTTACAGAGGTAGACGAGCAGTGTCTTTCACTACACATTTAAGAAACTACGAAAAGTTTACACCTGTTAAATAAGTCTCATCTGTGATTGAAATTAAAATGACTCCATAGTCTTATGCAACTCTATCTCCAAGCTTATCCAAGTTACATGGGTCACTGTCCTGAAAAATTTTACTTCCGAGCTCAGTGTCAAGCACTCAGATCGCGTTTACAGCCGAGTTGCACACTGTGTACAGTTACACGCAGAAGTGCATCCGCGCAAGGTGGGAACTGAAAGGAAGCATCACCAAGCCCCACGCTCTCGAAATTCCTGACAGACTCACATGATGCTGCTTGACCAAACAGTTAAAGCCAACTCCCTTCAGCCTGCTGTGTGAGCAACTTGAGCCTGCGCCTGCAAGCCAAGGCTCCATCTTCTCTGCTCTTCTGGCTCTTCAGATCAAATACAATGGAACTCTACACTGAGGGACTATTTAAAATACCCTTCCAGAAATAGTCTCAAATAAATGCTTCCCTGCTTACGATCAGATTTTAGAAAGGCTTTTTCGAACTACGAGGTTTAGAAGCTTAGTCCTGCCTAATGCTAAGGGATACAGAGCTTCATGGCATATGGGTGGCTGGCAGGGGCATAGCATGGGTGCCACACGCATTCCCAGACACATCCCACCCATCAGCTCCCACCCAGCCCCTCAAAGCACCCTGAAATCAGGAGAAAGCAGCTTCCTCGCAAGAGACATGATTAAAAAACTAGGGGCAACACTTTCATCAAAAAGCAATGGGGACACTGGGTAGCTGTAGGTCACACTAGCTTTGGAAACCGCAGGTATACACCCTTCCTGAGCATGGCTCAGTTTTGAATTTGAGCCTTCACATTTCATGTACCTACGGCTTTCAGAAACAATGCATACAGAACAGGGGAAATACTGCATACATAAGTATTTTAATTGAAGTATTATTATTAAGATAAAAACTTTAAAGCAAAACTTACGGCTTTAGGCTGTGTGTGTAGGCACATATACACAAACCTTTATTTTGGGCAAATGTTCATCTTATTTGATTCACTGTAATAATGTGCAATTTTCATAGAGCAAATGACTAAAGGATCTGATACTGTATAAGGAAACCACTCATTTTCATTTTAAACCATTCTTTTGTCATGGGAAATGTAAATCAATTTATGAAATTAAAATATTTCATAGACTAATGATGAAAGGTCTCATCCAAAGTCAATAGAAAAAGAAAATTCATTTCATTTGTTTTGGATTTCTCTCAGATATGTCACTCCATTTCAAGACCAACTAACTGCCTTGCCACAAAAAAAGCAACAGAGGGCAAGGCGCATGCAGAGGGCAGCGGCCAAGGCAGCAGGCAGGGCAGCGCGGGTGCAACCCACCCAGTCCAGGCCTACTGGAAGGAGGTTCAAACGGGATCTGGGCCATTCGTAGGCGAGACTTGCTGGCGAGCGAGTGAGCTCCTGACACAAAAACTGACCCAGCTCAAACTGGCTTCTCTAAAGAAAAGCAACTGTAAGCATACCAACCTGTAAGGTAATCAGCTCATATATATGCCAGGACACTAACTCGGGCACCTTACAGTCCCAAAGACCGTGGGAACTTAAAGAACCCTATACAAAGCAGGAGGAAGTTTAAGGCAAGAGATTTAAAGAATTTTGAAAGGAAGGAAATCCTTTGAACACACAAATGCTGTGGGCAACCAGACACAGCTTTACTACACTAAACCCAGAAACAGCCTAGAAGTATGTCTGTCTAAGGACAGTATCAGAAGAAAATCACGCCTCTGACCACAAAATGCCGCTTCCGTTCTCAATATCCACGCAATGCCAGGCCAGAAACATGCAAGCAGTCTGCTTTATACCTACTGAGAGCAAGATTAAAAGTAAGCTCCTCTCAAACATGAATTCTGTAATCAGCAACGATAATGAAATGCTGGGGTGGGGCTCAGCTGCCCATTCCCCATCCTGGAAACGCTATCAGAGACTGCCACTGCCTCTCTCCTGCCACAGGCAGGACAACGTCCCACTCCAGCAGCTGATGAGCAGACAGGAGTGAGAAACTGCCTTTTCAGAGCAGCAGAGAAAAGAGAAAGGCATTTTTCTGCCAGCGGCAAGGGCAGCGCTACAGGTGTCTGAAACTGCAATGCAAGAGCCTTCATTTCTTCTGTGCAACTTCAGTGCTATCCTGGGACAGAGTGTATTGCTCAGGAACAGCGCCAGCAACATGCAGGAAATAATTTCTGTGGCAGTAATCGGAGCAGACTACTTGAGAAGGGATGCCACTTTTGTCCCTCTTTTGAAGATAAGTCCACACTATGAGACACCAGCACTAAAACGCGTTAGGCGGCCCGCAGGAGAGCACTGGATTAAACTAGTTTTGAGTCACTTGTGAGTTTGCAATCCCTTCGATAGGGCCATATTTGTTTTCTTCACATTGCTTTGGTAATTGTGGAGGGTCTTGTATACTGCTGCATATTTTGGGGAAAATAGCTGGGTGCCACTTAGCATATTTGTGGGAATAAACATGCCAATATGAATTTGGGAATACTATAAAGGAAACATACCACTGTCATTAAACACTTGCCCTACAGCAGGGCGGTCAGGGCCCACACAAGGCTGGGCAACACAAGGCCCCATGAAGAGACACAACTTGTCAAAGGCTGTACAGGAACGGGGTGCCTGTACCCACAACAGCAGCCACGTCTCCGGAGCCTCAGGCCAACGTCTGCTGCCTGGAAGATGCTCTGTGACACATCTGATTGCAACCCTCTGCACAATTTTTGACTGCAGGCGAGATGAATTGTCATAGTACTCTGAAGTGGCTATGAGCATATATGCAGGCTTATTGAGCCATAAATCTAGGAAGCAATGTGTTCAGGTGATTTCCAAGTTCACCTAAGTTTTATGAAACCTATTTTTTAGCCAAACAACTGCAAATGAGCAGTGCCTGGTGACATTTTATTACATTTTTGCTTATTATGCCTTAGTGGTAAATTGTTCTCCCCAATCAGTGCTTCAGTATCAGAGAGACTGTTACAGACAGTCGCCTAAAGAAACCAGAGATAATAGATTTGACTGTCTATCTCTACAAAATGGGATCCTTTTCATTTTTCAGTGCAGCTTGGAGTCCTGATTAAAACAATAAACCAATACAATGAACAATTAAGAGAGTGGAGAAGCAGGTATGCCAGTCAAAACTAGCAGCCATACTACAGCAATAAATCAAAATAACAG
Organism: Ardeotis arabs; assembly: GCA_011801015.1. Taxonomy (NCBI): domain Eukaryota; kingdom Metazoa; phylum Chordata; class Aves; order Otidiformes; family Otididae; genus Ardeotis; species Ardeotis arabs. The sequence continues at coordinate 26,302 of JAAGAY010146423.1, forward strand.
CAGCACCCAGAAAGAAGCAGTTTACCCTGAATGTTACACTAAGTATTCTTTAAATCGATGTTTTACAGTGATGCTATTAAGCATATTTACACCATCCTAATGTGGAAGAGAAGACTATGAAGGATTTTCCTTTTCCAATTACATTCCATAACAACATGAGTACTTGATTTATTAGTTTACAATTATCCCTATATTACAGAAGAGTATCCGCCCATGGAAACACCCATGTTTTTATGGTGCTACTAATGAACAGCACTTTCATAAAGTTTTCAAAGACTGATGAAAAAACCAGAAGCTTAAAAACAAAGCATGCTTATATTTCCTTCCCATACATTTTGGTTAATAGTGTTGTAGTCATAATTGCCCAAGAGCCTGTCAGTGGAACATACATTTTATTTCCATTTCTAAGAGATTACCACAGGGTCACCCTCTTTGCCACTTGTGACTGCCTAATGAATACCAGAAACCCATTGCTGTGCCCTCCTTCTCTCTCATACATTACTTATGAGTTGGCAGGCCCTGTTAACCATTTGGAAAGCAGGCCTATCATGAGGTTAGCAGCTCATTAAATGCTGTTCCTCAGAGCTAATAAACGCGCATTAGCTGAATTCTACATTGCAAGTGACTGGCAAAGCTCAGACCTCCCTGTTGCATTCCCTGGCCATCACACGGCATGGTGCACTACAGTAATTAACATGAAAATGCATGCTAATTCTGTTGATATTTGATATCGAGCAGTGTTGCCTCAAAGTGGTTGTCAAAACCATGTTTGCTGATAATAAATGGTTCCTATGCAAGCGAACGAAGCAGCCTGGGTGTTTATCATATTACATGTTATGGGCTCTCAACTCTGAATATTCATGGTGGGAAATTAAGCTGTAATTTTTGGATGCTAACAGTAGTAAATGTTTAATGTCACTGGGTTTTGGTAGAGCTTTAGGTAGTGTAAGAAATAAAAAGCCAGACACACGATCCATTTTTAAAGTAGCAACTGAAAGGAAGCCTCCTAAAAGGTTACGTTGAGGCATCAAAATAAAAGACACATTCAAACAACTGCATACTTGTAGGGTTTAGAAACAAAAAAACCACTCTAGGCCCTAATTCTGCAAATGTTTATATACATGCTTCTCCTAATATTTGGGAAATTACTGGTTTATGTCAGTGCCTCACTTTCAGCAGTCAGTTTTCTAAACCCTAGGCCCACAGCCTGTTGAAATACTCCTAAAGCAAATAACAAAACAAAAGAGTATGCTAGTTACTCTAGGGATGGGTCTATGCCCTGCTGACGAGTCAAAGAGTTCAGCTTCCTCCACCTTGTGTTTTTTAAATGCTCATAAAAGATCCACTCATTGTTTTCAAGAAACTGCAAGAAGGATAAACAGATTTGATGCCTGAAACATCCCTTTGGGACAGAGTCACCAGGGAGAATGACAGCACAAAGAGGTGCAGTTCTTCACGGTAGTCAGAAGAAGATCAGAGGAGGAGCATTCCCAGAAGAAGGGCTTTCCCATCTCTCTAGGACATTTGACAGATCAAAGTCAGCGAGTGGTTGGTAACGGTCCTAACATCCTCTAAACACATACTGTACACGCACATACAATGTGGTTCGATCTATTTGACTTGGGGTCAGTCACCAGATGAGAGCAGAAGTGGCACAACAACAGGAAAGCAGAAGGCAGCACAGACCTTGAAAAGCCTGAAACAAAACTCGCAAAAGGCACAAAGTCTGCCATCCATTTTATGTGCTCCATCAGTTCACTGACCTGCTTGTACACTTTTCCTCCACTGGCCCTGAAAGGAGCTAAAATATCGTTCCTTACAAAGAGCCAAACAGTTATTAAAATTGGGAAACAGAAGCTTTTCATAAAGTAGGCTCTGTAGGAAGCCTGTCCTATCTGATCTCATTCTTCTCCCCGGTCATCAGTAACCAGTCCTGAACACAGTGTTGCTTTACAGAGCTTGTTGCTCTGGTGTTACCCCAGAGCAATGAGTCTGCGGCTTTCAGCTGCATGTGATTTTTAATTGTAATAAGGGAGTCCTTTCTGGCATTCTTGTGTTGCTAAGGAATGTATGGTTCTTGTCCCAGACTGCGGTTTCTCACAGCAATCATATATTCCCTTGGACAAACACGCTAATTAAAATGTCATTGTGCCATTTCTTTCTGCATGAGACCACAGTTCTGTTTTTAAGAAAAACACAGCAACAAGGTAGTAGAATTGCAAAACTGGGCTATGGGAGGATAAGAGCATTACTAATTACATCTTCCATCTGCCTGCAATCCTGTGATACTGCTGAAATGTAAGCCTGAGGTCTAGCACAAGCAACAGGCTGCAAATGGGATCTTGGGCACTGACCAGTTCCCTCTGCTCCAGGAGAACCCATCGGGATGACTTTAATAAGTTGTTCATGCCTTTCAACTCTCAGTCACAAGGCTTGGACAGAAGACAGAGATTGATTTAACAGAGAATGAATGTAATGCTCTGCAAGTAGCTTAGACTGCACCAATTAATCAATTATCCAAGTACATTCCAATTTAATACACTCATTACTATTCTAATCTTTAATCAACTGCTTGTTCCATGCACTATGCAGTTCCTGCATTTCTGCGTGAAGCACAATATTCACCTTGCAAAGTAAAAACACCTCTTCCAGTGCCAAACACGAAAAACCAGAAGTGTGTTGACCACTGCATAATGTGAACAATCTTGTCACTAATGGTTTACAGACCATGCTGGCACTTGCTGTGGCTTTGATACACTTGTTAAAAATATTTATTGGATAAACTGATCTGAAGAATGATTTTACCTTCATGTCTCAGCTCAGCACATGCAACAAACTTCTACTGAATTTCCTAAAGTCAGAAGTGCTTTCAACCTGTGATTTTTTTTTTTTTTTAAAGAAGGAAGAAAGTTTGACAACTGTTAAACTGTTTGCATCACCTCCAAGTCTTCAGGTGTATCGCTACCCTCTCTCCCCCTCTTCTGGCTCTAGTGTAGAGGTAGCTCCATTCCCAGAGGAGACGGTCGACCCCAGCAAGGCCTGATCCAAAGCCCATTTAAGGATGGAGAACATCTCCCTTGATTTCAATGGGTGCCACAGTATGTTCGTAACAGTCTGTTGTTAATTTTCTGTTCCACTTATTCTATGAAATGAGTGACCTTTATGTCTCTTTGCCCTCACATGAATATCATGTATTTGTTTCAGTACAGGAGATGTTCTGCCAGAAAGTGCTCTAGAATCCCCATCAGCAGCCAGAAGCTGAGGAAGCTCCTTCTTTAACACAATCTCTTCATCACTGTGCCATGAAGGAGTCCTGGTGACAGAAGATCGGGGTAAAGTGGCAAGGAAAAGTGAGATCTTGGACTGAAGGTAAAAGTGGATCAAAAATTATCTGCAGTGGTGAGAAAAAAAAGCACTTGTTGATACTAAGTCTGGTGTTTGATGTGCACACGTTCTTCACTATCTAGCTTTTCATCGAGAGCCAGAGGATTTATCCTTCAGGCATGAGAGATGGAACAGCTTAAAATGGTCAGTGACCACAGAAAGGATTAGCACATTATTATCTTTTTAATCCACAACATTTACTTTTTCAGGATTTATTGGAGCTAATACAAAAGTGATTAGTGTTCTGGTTTAGCCAAAGTAAGAGGTTGTTTATGACTCCATTCCCACACGTTGCCTGTAATCAACAGATAGCGCTGGCTGGAAAGTGGCCAACAGCAGAAAGTTTCATCACCTACAACATATTCACAGAAACAGAAGTGACTTATGCAATTCCTATTCAGTACCTGGACCTTCTAAAAAGCACAAGTATGTTACATTACCCTACCCTGCAAACACACAATAAAAAGTGGCATGAAAAGTCCTTCAGCTTTTTTGGCTTTGCTAGACATGTGCTATTTTTACAAATGTGGCATAACCAGCCCCCAGCATTCCAGGACCTCAGTCAGCCCCCAAGTCGTCATGACTAAAAAATGCTGAGATGTTAAAAATAATCAATGTTATTTATCATACGCGCATTCTAGCTTCTGGAACTCGGGATCAGTATTTTTCATTTTCACTCCACATTTGTGATGGCTAGAAATGAACTTATTTGTTTTTAAATGGAAGCAGAAATTCTCAGGTCATCACAAAACTTCAGCACCTACGGTTTTAAGAAGAATCTCCAAATCGACTTTTCCAAACCTGTCTATGTAATTTAAGATGTTCAGTCTCTTTTTCAGAATAGCACTGGAATCTGAGACTTCAGTTCCACCCTTTCCAAACCAGCCTTGTGTTCCTAGAGTGCATATCATTTTAAAAGGTATTTAGATGGCTAACTCCTACTAATTTGACTCAGATGCTTCTCTATTTTTAAATATGGTCCTCAGCACCTTTTGAAAACATGGCTTATTATTTTAGGTCTTTGGCTTTTCGAAGTTGTACTTAAAATACTGTCACATTAGCAAAAAAGTAGAATAAAAATGGTAAACTGAAAGGATGATCAGACAGGCACATGTAGAGAAGTAAGAAACCAGAAAACTTTCTTCTTCCCATTCTCATTACTTAGAACCAAAAATTAAAATAATAGAATAGTTTTGGTTGGAAAGGATCTTTAAAGGTCACCTAGCTCAACCCCTCCTGCAAGGAGCAGGGACATCTCCAACCAGATCAGGTTGCTCAGAGCCCCATCCAACCTGGCCTTGAATGTTTCCAGGGATGGGGCATCCACCACCCCTCTGGGCAACCTGTTCCAGTGTGCCATCACCTTCATCGTAAAAAATGTCTTCCTTATATCTAATCTAAATCTACCCTCTTTTAGTTTAAAACCATCAGCCCTTGTCCTATTCACAACAGGCCCTGCTAAAAAGTTCCTCCCCATCTTTCCTGTAGGCCCCTTTAAGTACTGGAAGGCTGCTATAAGGTCTCCCTGGAACCTCCTCTTCTCCAGGCTGAACAGCCCCAACGCTCTCAGCCTGCCCTCACAGTAGAGGTGCTCCAGCCCTCTGATCATCTTCATGGCCTCCTCTGGACTTGTTCCAATCAGTCCACGTCCTACTTATATTGGGGGCTCCAGAACTGGATGCAGTACTGCAGGTGGAGTCTCACGAGAGTGGGGCAGAGGGCCAGAATCACCTCCCTTGACCTGCTGGCCACGCTGCTTTTGATGCAGCCCTTGCACTTTATTGACACTTACACTTTACTTACACTGATTAAGTTTGTTTCTATCTGTGTTTGGAGCAGACTTGGAGAAGTAAAATTTGTTTCTCCAACCCTCTCTAACACTTAACAGAATCAAACCAAACTCCATAAATGTAACAAGTGTATGCTGCCAGTCTTTTATATATTAATAAGTTCTTAGCTTTTCAAAGACAGAGACATAGGAATGCCCTTTAGTCCTGCAAATGGTATGAAGTTATACAAGGGAAATAGCATAGCTTGCCCCTACAAACCCTAGACTGCGATAGCTTTGTATTGCAGTCAATCCTCCGTTACAGAAACAGCAAGCAATGCGTGCCTTCACACAGACACAAGCCAGTCAGGATTCTTACTCCACTTGGTATTTGAAAACATATCCCAGGCCTTAGTGTATTCGGAAAGAATACCTCTACTAAATCTCTCCAGCACGTGAGTGTTCCTTTAAGAAAGATCCTAAAACCAAAGGTGAATAAAATTAACTGTGGGTTGATTCCTCTAGTTCTTCACTCACCTTGAGGCTGAAAGGACAACAGGCAAGCTTGTGAGAGCTTTCTGAGAAAGTCTGGACTGCAGATCAAACGTGAACTGCTACAGAACTTCGAAGCGGATTAGGATTTCAAAACGTCTTTTCTCATGTAAAGGTTACGTCTGTATTGCAATCACGGTATCTAGATCTCCTACTGTGAACAGTGTGACTTGGGTAGCACCGAGATCATTTTGGGCCTGCAGTCCAAATCTGGGGAAGCCTTTGTGGCCTGTGCTGGATTCCCTTGCTCCACTGCCAAGAGCAGCTGAGCCAGGCAGCTAGCTGGACTTTAAATCCCTGCCTTCTGCAATGCAGACATGCGCTTCAGCACTCGTGCAGACAAGGCAGAACACACAACCACCCTGCACTGTCGAGGCCACAGAATTACGAAATTCTTCACACACTGAGGTTGTAACTTGGTGCTTTGTGAGGCAGCACCTGTGCTGCGTATGCTACAGGTTTTGTGTTCTAGCAAACACCTTCATCAACCACATACACTTGCAAACCTCAGCTTGGACAAAATCTGCCTGGTGCTGGACAAACACTTGGCCATTGTCCTGAGAGCACGCTGCCAGCTCACACCAACCTTCCCTCTCCCTCCCAGCCTTGGCGCTGGCAGGAAGTGCCTGACCCCAAAGGGAACGAACTCCCTTGTGCTGGGGAGCTGCCAGGTTCAGCCCACTCTGCTGGGCCAGAGCAGCCCACAGGGGCCAGGGAAATGCCGGAGCTGTCCCTGTACATCTACATGTAACAAAAGTTAGAAGTTGTCACTCTCCTTCCATTTCCTGTACACATTTCATATCTGCATCTGAGCTTCCATTAGGATCGTTTCTTGTAGAGCGAGGCTTTTAAGACAACAGTGCAAAAAGCTCTGGCAAGGATTCAGGTAATACACTGCCCCATCACATGGCAGACAGGTGGAAAACATGAAAGGAAACCAGTCAATAGCTGCTTACTATCTCACCCGCTCCGAACTGCAAAAATTTCTTAGGGAGCTGTGAATTACTCCCCTATTGTTCTTGCTACATTATTATTTTGGAGTGGCTCATGCCTGTGTTATTTGTTTGCCTGCTTTGTTTGCCTTATCAGTTTGCTGTTGGTGTATGTATCGGTTTGGGTGATGTATAATTTTAAAACAGCCCTGTTTTACCACGTCACTCACAGATCCCTTTAGATAATACACCAAGTGCGATAGCAAAAAAAACCCCACAATATAAACTTCAACCACTGCAGCTTCCCTGTGCTTTTACTGAAACTCTCCCTTCTGGGATACGCTTATCTGATCAGAAACAGGTCTGTGCTACAAAGGCCAGAATTTGTTTCCTGGTGACATACCTGAGCATGACAGTTTGTTGACATAAGAAAGCAGAGAGTCTGACAGCAGGTGAGGCTGGACAATCCTCCCCAACTTCTCAGCATCTGCAGCTCCTGAGAAAACCTCCCAGGAGGTACTTAGCATGTGGAGATACATCTGAAGATGGCGATCACAGATTAGAGGTACACCAAACATTTGTAAGAGCCAGGCTAGATACTCCACAAATGTTTATATCACAAAGAGCAAACTCTGCTCCTCCTCTCCCATGCACACTAAGCCCTCTCTCTTTCAGCCCCAGCCACTGTGGCCAGTGCTGCAGACTACTTAGCAGTCTAGAGTCCCGTCTCCTTTCACCTCTTCTCCAGAGTCTCAATCCACGGGACACAGTTGATGCCACCTCTGTCCTTTCTTTCTAACATAGTCTTTTTTTTTGTCTGCCATTGAATCTAGAGCTCCTGTCCAGGCTCTTCTCATGTCTCGACAACAGTATCTCTCCTTCAAGAAACAATTTCACCCTTCTCTGTTTCCTTCCAGATTCCACTGTGTGACTACTACTCTAGCTCACCACTCTAAACATGCCTTTTTCTTCTCCCTCCATTTTATGCCTCCTCATCACATCAAATAAAAGCAAAGTTTATTCACTTTCAGGATCTTACAGAGCCTGTCATTCTCTCATGCACTATTTACATCTTCTCCTACCTTCAATAAGCCCATCACGTCTTAATGCATAAAACGCAAGATACATTTTCAAACATCTTTTGTTCTTTTTCTTCTGTGCTGTATCTCAAGGATGTGGACGTCCAGCAAATGATCTCATCGAGTACTTTAAAATCCTTCCCCTCAAACCTTCTTTGCCTTCATATAGAATTGAAACTTGGCTGTGTTGGTAGCTATGGATGTGCAGAACTGATGCCTGTCATAAGAAGCTGCTCTGTCTCCCTGTGTTTGCTTCACCCTCCTCTCTGAGTCCACTGGCGGTCTCCTGTCTTAATCACTCTGAGCTATTTGGAGCAGGGGCTATGAGTTTCTGAGACATGACTGGGAAGCGCTGCTTACAGGTGAGTCCTCTGTAAACTGATGACCCTTATGTTCCAGAAAAAAGTAGCTCAGGTCTATATGCTAACATTGACGGAAGTTTAAATTTACTTGTAAACTCATTACTTAAAACATGAGCACAACCCCTAATTTAGAAATGCCTCTACAGGAACACTTTTCTCAACAGGTAAGAGAAGTAGTTTCAGGAGACTGTGCTGTTGCCATATAACGCTGTCCCACCATCTAAACCTTGGTAATAGGTCTGGTAATCCTATGCAAAAATAAGGCAAAACACATTCCTGTAAGACATTTAGGGCACAAAGCGCATGTACAGCACCAATTATCACAGCTCAGCTGTTGAGCAACAACTTACGAACAAGCAACTCATGAACCTGTGGTAACTCACACACCTGCAATCATCTTCCACATCCTGTCTTCATGGAGGATTAAAGAGAAACCACAGCTCTCGCTGCAGGCCCAGCGGCCAGCTCAGGAAGATGATAGGTTAGGTTTCAATTCCTTTCCACACTGTCAGCGGAGCAGAGTTTTGGTCACAAGTATCAGTTTAGGGGCTTAAGATTAGCTCTTGGTGGCTGAGATAAAAAGAGCCTGTCAGGTTAACATCTGAAGAAACTCTGGTATATAGGACAAAGAGAGACCAAGCTCAGCCAAAGCTGCAAGGCACTGTCTGAAAAGTGAAAGAAACATTTGCTTAAAGGCTCTTAATTGTTTTTGTTTGGCCTGGGAGGCATTAGGCAAGATGGTAAAGAAGTAGGTCTGTAAGCCTTTTGTCCCTCTTCCTTTCTCCAGATACTAGGTAACAGTGCACTTGGGAGCAGAAGCGTTAAATAAATGGTCTTTTTCAAACAGCTGCCTTGCAGAAAGGAGGCTGCTACTAAGGTATTCACGCAATGCTAGCATCAGTTCAAGGTCAAAATTAGGGACAAGGTTAGTAAGGCACCCCAACATTACAGTCAGCAGGGCAAGAGACACCTTTTCCCCTTCAGTTACATTTACTCCTCCCCTAAATTTTCACCTTGCTCTTGGTCAAAGCAGTAGCAAGAAATTAAAAAGGCCTATTCTCCACACAAGGCTTGCATCGGTTTAACTAAAATCAGTTTTGACATCAAGACAGTTCAGCAGGTACGAAGCCCCAAGTGAATGCATGTAACTTAGTGCACAGACACCAATTTAGCTCATCTGAGTTCCTGAAGTAGGCTAAATCAATACAAGGCACTTGTAAATGGATTTAAAAGAACATTCATGTGGGGTTTGTTTCAATGTAACAAGTCGTGTTAAGGAGCAATTTTAGTTAAACCCAAGTAGTTTTCTTTGTGGGCTCTCCTTAAACCCTAGACGATGACACTAATTACCCATATAAGAAAGCACAGAGGAAAGCAACCCTCGTGTCTCTGAGCAGGCTACTCTGAGTCTCTGCATCAGATCCCGCAGAAGATAGATGTGAAATCAGCCGTCAGAACTTCGTATCACAAACTGTCCAGTGCTGGGTCAGCGAAACTGCCGTTATGCAATGCCAAAGCACATAAACACCAGTCACATGCTAATACCAAGAGAGAGCCAGTGACCTCTTCCAGTAACCTCTGAGATGCTGCAAACAGCGTAGCTCCCATCTTCAAGGCTACGCCTGTGCCGAGTCAGAAGCAGCAAGGCAGCTTTCTCATGCTGCTCATGGAAAGACCTCTGACTTGCTTTGGGTACCAGCAAGGTATTGTAAGGCTGTAAAAGGATTACATATGCTATAATGCTTATCTGAACTCAATCAGACTGAAGGCCGTCCCTTCCAACCCTCCTTTCCTCCACAACAGGACATTCTTTCCACGCCCCACAGTTCCTTTCCTAGGACTGGCACAGTAAGATAACCTGTCACAACCTGTCTCCATACAGGCAAACTTCATCTCTTCCCAGAAACACCCAATGAAAAATAAGATGGAAGGCAGCTCCCTCCAGAGAAGGATGCAAGAAAGAAGAGTTAGCAAACAGCTAACTCAGTTGGAGCATATATGCCCAGGAAGCCCACGCCACATCTGGCCCTCCTGTTTTGACAAGCAAGCAATAATCTGCACCATTCAAATCCTGCGGGATGGAAAGTCTCCAGAGCAGAGAAGCACACAGGCAACACTGCCACTTCTTCCTCAGAAGCAAAGCAGTATGGTCGGACAGGCCCACTAACAGAACAGTGATCACAATTACATGTTTTTTTCTATTTATACCAGAGGCTAAATTAACAGATTAATGTTTACTTCCAGCCACTGCTACCAGCCTGAAGGGGAAATGGAGCAGAATGAGGTCAGCAGAAGTCATAGCTCATTCAACCTGTCAGCATAGTCAAATTTGCTCAGCGGAGCTTTGATTACTTTTACAAACTTCAAGGCTGGTTTGTGGTAAGAAATTTTTTTAGAATAAAAGGCTAAAACTAAGGTCATGTTAAGATATTAATAATCTCTCAACTAGCAAAACTATTATCTTTATTTGGGAAGCTGAATGCTTCTGAATATTAAATCAAAACCACTCAGCTCTGAACATCTAGAAGTCTCGCTCCTGGATGAAATGGGAGCTGTTGTGAGATTTACCAAGCTTGTGCACGGTAACTGTACAGCCCATGGGATTAAGCCATTACACAGTCACAGCCATTAAAATACACCTCCCAGCTCTTCTTCTTGAAACACACAGAGGAGGATGCTGCCCTTGCAACCTTACCCTATGCATATTTTAGCTTGGTGCCTCCTTTTAAGACACCAAGTCTCACTTAAAGATCAGCACTCTCTAAAGCAGAAGGGCCTCCGAGTCCAGTCGTTGCTGAAGCGTTTCGTGACTGTCACCTTCACCTGACAGCAGCACTACAGCGCACACCCGGAACTGGCCTGTATCAGCACTTCAGTGTGACTGCCATTTAAGTTGTGGTAGTACGGCTACCACAAGTAATAGTTAACTCAGCAGGAGCAAAGAAAACCAGAGTCGTGTGGTCACAACATCATTTCAGAACTCCTACACTGCACCTGCATGTTACTGTGAGCAGACACCAGCCAGGGGGACTCTCGGTAGAAGGACTTTGACGTCTATCTGAAGAGTAGCATACACCTGTTAAAGAAATAAACAAACAGTGCTTTGGTCTGTAAAAAGAGCCAGCAGAGTGCTTCCTTCTCAAGGGGAGGGAAAAAAAAAAAAAAAAAAAAAGGAAGCGGAGTGTCACCACCTTGGAACAAAACACAATTCCTGCTTGTCCCAGTGAGGCTGGCAGAGAGCACCAATACTATGGACACACCAGGCTTTGGATGTCCTGCCAATGCTGGTCAATGTCTGATTCTCCCAGAACATAGCTTGTAACTATTGATTCAACAGGAGGGAAAGTCTTTTATCAGTCCCCATGGGTTTCTTCCACAGCCTTTTCTTGCACAGTCTAGGGCACATTCAACTGCGTCCAACCCAGCTTCCCCATCAACCACGAATGGGACGGGGAGCTTTGCCTTTATTCTCCCTGTATTTGTCTCACCCTTTTCTTCATTACAACTTTTTTATTATTATAAATGCTTGCCCCTCTTCTGCATTACATTTTTTTATTAGTGTTTGCAACGCTGTGCTCAAGATAATAGATCTTTAACTGGCTGAGGCTTGTAAAGAATTCAAGTATTAGGGGAAGATAATCATTACTATTTCATGGAAATGAAACTCAGTTAACTCCACCAGAGACGAGAAACCCATCTCCTGGGCTACACATCCACTTTGCTTCTCATGCAAAACTAGTAAAGAGTAACTTCAGTAGGATCTGGACTGGACCCTCAAGCCAGGGAATGAATGCAGTCATGTCCTAAAGCTCACCACAAAGCTTGCCACTAATTCAGGTGCACTTATTTGACATTGCTTTAGCCTAAAAAAAGCCCAAAACAAACAGGAACCAGCAGGCTTTTAAAAAAGAAGTTGTAACGACAGTAAACCGTGGGCACCACTCCAAGACCCGATGTGCTCCTGCATTTAATTCTCCACTCTAGAACCAGAGACATACTGATAAGCCCAGAGTTCATCATATCGCTTAAAGCTTAGCGTAGATGCACAGAAGTTAGGGCTACGCATCCAGTGTAACCGCAAAAGTCATTGCCATCTGCTCTAGGGATAGCCACAGCAGTCTGAAGCTAGTATATTGGGTTAAGGTCAAACATGGCAGCACGCAGCTCCCGAAAGAAGACAATTTACCCTGCCAAGAAGCAGGTAGCTCATGTCAAACCATGCTGACAGATCAGCATCACAACCAGCAGCTGAGCCGATTCATTTACAACTTGCTCTCTATATCTGTTTTCCATCAGACACACTATTACAACAAAGGAAGTATCTTATGACGGATATTGAGATCAAATATGAGCAGAAAACAACTTTTCAACTCTTTGTAAGAATTTTTAAAACCTTGCACTTCCGTGATCAGGTAAACAAGCCAAGACCATATACTTCAGTCAGCTGAAATGTGATGGAAAAGAAAATTAAGTCTAAAATAGATTCAATTATTATTGTTCAATTAACACAAATTATTTTGTTTGGTTGAAAATGCGAGTTAATTTACAGAAGAAAGCATGAAAAGCTGTTAAATATCATAAGCCATACATTTTCACTTTTAAATGAAAGATGGTGCCTGACAAATTCTACACTATTCCCTTGTTTTTTAAACTACTCCTTTCTCACAGAAAGCTTCCCTGTCAGACATGTTTCATTTTTAAAAAAGTTCTCAAGAAATCCGCTACTAGCTCAAAATGAAGTCTACATACAGGAGACTGGAGCAGATGAGCTTCTTTCACCCTGTGCAACAGTCCCAGCAAGAACATCTTGAACCTCTCCAGGTAAACTCAGCCTCTGCATCCTGCCCTCAGGGACCTGTGCCCCAGAGCCATTTTTGGACCTGACCAACTCTACAGCCTCTGCACTGGGATGGGACCAGTTCCCAGAGTTTTCACAGCCTTTAGCATAGATCTGAATGCATGCCCAGCTGACCAGTTAAAAAACACCACCACGGAAAAACCCAAAAAACTACCATAACCTCCACTCTCCAGCACAGTAAACAGAGATGTCTTTGATGGTGCCCTTCCTTCTGTGCCCCCGTGCTGGGACTACCTGTGGTTTCAAACCCAAAGCACATGGCTACGCTATTTCCGAGAGGCAGAAGTCAGCTCTCGGGGGAACTCCAGCGTGAGCATGGCGTCTGCACAATGATTGGCCAGACGGACACCCTCTCGATTCTAAACCTTAAAGAAATGAAAGCACATCCATGAAAGTTTCACGAAGGGGAAAGAAAAAAAAAAAAAGAGAAAGGCAAAGGGGTTTCAGAGAAGACAGCCCCTTGAGCAATTTCCAAATATCAAAGAAAAAAGCCTCCAGCGTGTTCTCCTCATCTGATACCTTTGTTCCCCCACTGCACGCCTGCAGGTACATTCCTAGTGATGCACAAAGGCTCCCTACAGCCCACGGACAGCTCTGCATCCACACGCATTACCTGTCTCCCGCTCTGATTACCTCAGGCTGTCACTTCAGACCAATCAAAGTTCATTTTATACGGAAAGTGGCTATTGCAAAGCTAGCTGGGACCAATCAGGGAGTCTCAAGTCCCAGCGGACTCTAGCAGTTCTGTATCAGATGCACTCCTGCACAGCCTGTCTGCTCCTTCATCTGTAATGCAGTTACTGTTCAGGTGAGTCCTTCTGCTCCACCATTAGATTGTGGAAATACTTGGGGGTTTCCCATTTTCTTACCTCTGTTCACACAATGATTTCCCTCCTTCTGCAGGTCTGCATCTCTATTTTTATGTTCCCCTCGAGGTTATCTTTTCCTGCCCATCTCGGCGACTTTGCAGAAAGGCAGGGCAGGTGGCTGCGTGTTTCACTGTTTACAAAGCACACTCACAACCACAGCATGCCCAGATCTGCTGCCCTTGGACGCATCCCTGTCATCACATCCACCCTCATGGGGCAGGGCGTGGGTAGCAAATGAGGCAGGCCAGGAAGGGTCTCTGGAGACAGCTGTAATCGTCAGCCCCTTTTACTTCCCCCAGTCACTTAAGGAAAGCTCCTGACGGTGAACTCCTTGCTCCCCATCAGGAACTGCTGTTATCTGTGTGCCAATTCAGAAGCAGTGCTCATGTGGGTAAGCTAACAAAAGAGTTTTCCTCACCCTGGAAACTGCAGGCAGAACCTGTCAGCGTAGCACTGCAGATGGGTTCAATCTGTTGGAACTTCTTTCGTAGACTAACACACAACATAGCCTCATAACAGCAGCATCTCCCTTTCACATCCCAACAAGCAAAGCTTGTGTGATCAAACTGAGTTTCAGATAAACCCTTAATGAACTGCTGCTCACCGCTGGCGCTGCACTGCCACACATCTCGAGGCTGCTGCAGACTCACCCAGGTTAAAACTACCCTGTGTTGGTTTTGGGGAGACTAGTCCCAGTGCTGGCCAGGCTGAGACCTGCGATGCTGCAAAGAACAGGTTTGTGCACAGGGAAGGAACAAGCAGCCTGGGGTGCAGCTAGTGGGAGCACTTGCCTCTGTCAGCCTGCAGGCAGTGAAGGCTACATAAGTCTTGCCCCTGTGCCGAGCATTTCGGAGGGCTCCTCTGCTTCCTCTGTCTGCAGAGGCTTCCCTGGAGCTAGATGTGGTAAATGAAAGTTTTTGGTTCATTGCCTCTCCAGTCCCTCCATATAGGGTTTCTAGGGAATTTCCCTCAGCAGCAAAGGATGTGAAAATACACAGGCCTGAAAATATCCTAGGAACACTAATTATTTCCACTGTGTAAACCTAGGGGTCTGAGCCAAAATTCTTTGAACTCAGTGGGGCTTTTGTGTTTGCAATGAACAGCATCCTAAACCCCAGCTCCTTATTCCTATAGGTTGGTAAGAAAAGCTAGAAAAGGGAGCTGACTGTTGGATTTGGGTTTAAATCCAGGTCTGTAAGCATATGCTGCCTTGCAGACATACACTACCTTGCAAACATGCTGCAAAGCCATTGAAACGCCTTTGCTGAGCTTTGCTGATCTTTAAGTAAAGGCACTAAACTTGACACCTGATCCCCAGAGTTTGATGTCATTTTGAGCCCTGGACGTCAGCAGCCCCACACTGCCAGAGGCTGGCTCCCCTGCCCCACCAGTGGCTCACAGCTCACATCCCTGTTGCAGACAGACAGAGAGCCCACCACCCCGTGGCAACTGAACTATCTTGCTCAGGAACCTGCCTTTTGCTACAGAGTGCTGATAGGTTATGTTCCCCATGTAACACAAGACTAATTATTTTACAAAAGCACCAAATTCCTTGTCAGCTGTAGCCTGTCAGAAGGAAATAAGAAAATCAATAGATTCAGAAGACTGTAGAGAGAAACAGGGTGGGGGAAGGAAAAAAAACCCACTGAAATTAACGCCTTCTTTCATTCATCTGAACTGAAGAAGATACACTACTGGAGTAGTATGGATTTTAATTTCTAAAATACCTAAATACCTAATCAAGACCAGAACTTGGCCTGGGCGGTGCGAGTACAACCCAGCTCTTCCTTTCCTTTCCAAGCCGGTGAGAAGCTGGGATATATTTTTTTCAGCAGTGCTGTTGCTGTAAACCGTACAGTTTCTTCCTGACTGTAACACTTACTGCATTTTACTGAAGTTATAGTGTAGCTCAACACAGATATCTCTGCCAAAGTTGGGTGTTTTGTAATGTCAACCACTCCTGACCCATGTGATTGAAATGGAGGGATTACTCTGTTCAGATGTTTAACTCCCCACGAAGCAGAGGCCAGAGAAATCCCTGTGCTGCTAAAGCTCTCAAGTCACTGAAGTCAGGCAAAGATACTCCATTATTAGGAGGCTTCAGTATTACTGGATTTATCTTGATTGCCCATATTTCTAAAAAGCTAAAGGGTGTTTCACACTTACAGTACAAGGAGAATTTCTTATTTCATAATTGAAAAGTGCACAGATAGAGAGAACTACTGCAGAGCAGGGAAAAGGAGAAACTGCCCAGAAAAAGAGAGAGATCGGCATTATTATTTTACACAGCATTATCAGGTGACAATGGTGGCATACCTGGATATTTTTTATAAAGACATTTAAACTAACATTTGTCAGTGTTAAAAATTGAATTCCACATCACACCAGATCCTCCCCAAGTAGCATTTTCATACCAAACTTTCAAAATTAGTCCAATTAAAGTAGGCAAACATTATTGGCTCTGTTGTAGAAGTGATGATTCACAACAGAAAGCAGTAGACGCGTACAATATCACAGGGCTAGCAAGGATCTCCTCTGTCTACTCTAGACCCCGGTCCTTCCTCCCAGTCCACTACTGATCTTTACACAGCATCCATATACTTAAGAAATCTCAGGACAACGTGCCTCTGTTTGCAGGGACCATAGTTAGAGAGGAGCGATCTGCCTGTGTCTGCCTTGCCGAGTTGTTTAGCCCAAGCACAGGACCAGAGCGGTGCGATTAACGCTATTTCTAAAGCTAGCTAGGCTCGATGCTAGCTCAAGGATCCCTGCACTGAGCCCCGCTGCACGGTGCAGACATGTCTTGAGTCAGCTATCTTTAGCTGGTATTAATCCTGAGAGAGCACCCTGAACACATCATCCCTAAAAGGGCTTAAGTGGGAGTTAGGCACTAGTTAACTTATAAATTAAAGTGTGAATTAAATTATCCACTGAAGAAAGTAAAAGGCAATTTACATTTCAGTTCATTATGAAGTTAAAGCAAGTAAGCCAATTTACACCAGCTAAGGATTTGGCTTAGTTTCTAAGCCCTGTTTTGCTGCAGGAGAAACTGCGCGACAAAGTTATCCTGCTGCATGACATCGGGGCCTCACATCAAACATTCTGCCTGTCACTTTCAATAAACTGTTTCAGACCATTTGCAATTCACTATATGCATTTCATGGTTTATTTGAAAATATTGGGGGGCAGAGGGACACCAGCAAACAACTTTCAGTGGGATCCTTTCAGTTTCCAGTTAAAAATACTTACCAATGTATCATTATTATGATGAGCTTTTTGTTTAATTCCCAACATAATCATTCTAAACAAGGTTGCACATTTCTGACACTAAAGACAGAACTGAAAACAGTAAAGTGCTTTGAAAAAAAAGAAAACTGAGCATAAACTGTTGATCAACAAGTTGCAAAGAATCACAGACGGTAGTTATACCATTTAGCACAACACAAGCATACGCAAATCCTTCAGAAAGATAGTACAAAATTCTAGCCTTATTGAAATTTAAGAAACAATGCCCCACTCTTGTTACTGAACATAACAAACTCATGAGTATAAATCTCATGGAGCTCAAAATCAGTATTTATTTCTAGCCAGATACAATACACCTATTTGCCTTGATAACACCTGTGAGCAATTTTCTGCTCGCTGGAGGCAGTTGCTCCTCAGCCTGCAGGTCCCTTATCTGGGATTCCTCAGGGCCACGTCTGCAGCCATACTCTGAGGAGTGCCTGGAAGCATTCCCAGGCACCAACGCCAACTGGCAGGAAGCAGCCTGAATCCATGCTAGTAACTGCCTCCGTGCTCAGCACAGGGTGGCTGCCTCCCGACTGCCAGCAGAGATCGGTCTCTGGACTCTTCTGGCTGTCAAATCACGCCTACAATGTCTGAGGAGAACAGTAGCTGGAATGGGGCTTTTTTTTTTTTTTCTTTTCCAGAAAATTGTCTAATAGTGTCCCAAGGGAGAGGAGTCGGATGTGCTCTAGCAGGCATGCTTGCATTTATGAACATGGGGGCAGCCACAAGCCTTGGCCCTTCTCTCCATAGGGGCAATGTGAGCAAGGGGAACCTGTAGCAGGACCTGCACCGTGCCCTTGAGGTCTGTGCCACCGCACAGAAGAGCCCTCCTTTCCTAAGGGAAGCAGAGCCGTGCTTAAGGTATTCCTCCCTTTGTTCCTACCCACCAGCCAGTCAGCAAAGAGGTGCTGGGATACAGATGCCTGCGTGGGCCGTGCAGCTCCAGGGATACAGGGAAAGGAGCACTCCTGGGCAGTCTCAGAGCCAGTGCAGCTTCTGCAGGGCAGATAACTCCTGCAGCAGCCCTGCATGCAGAGGGTACCAAAGGGATTTTTAAAACAAACTCCTCACTCCTCCATGTATCCTAGCAACACCTCTCTGAGGGTAGAGATGCGACGCCTTGTCCACCTGTTGCACAGGAAGCCTAAGGCAAGTCACATATTGCTTTCTTCCCAGCTTGGCCCACTAGTAGAAAAGCTGCAGTGATTAAGGAATGTGTCACACTCAGGGTAGGTACCCCCAGTCTCGTCCACTCAGGCCAGGTGTCACACACAGCTGTTCGCATCTCTGAACACCACAAACTCAGCACTGGTTCGTGCAGTGTGCCTGTGGTCTGAGGAAAGTTCTTGCTAACACAGGCTGAGGGCTTTGTGATCAAGGCAATAAAAAGGGGGTGACCTAAATCCCTGCTGCAGAAATGCTCTGTGTGCAGTCACACAGCACTGAAGGAGCCCAGGTCCTGAACTAGTATCTAAATATGATTTCCAAAACCAGTCGACAACACTGAAAGAAAATTAGACTCCTCTCATGCCCCTCCCTCCAATCTGATCAAGCTGCAATATTAATTATAGCAAATTAACAGTCCTTGTTAAAAAAAAAAATATATATATCCCAAGCAGCTCATTGAAAAGCAACCTTTTTCATAAGAGATATAATTCTTTTTTTTTCCTTTTTCCTCTAAAGCACCCCTTAGCATTTTCTATTTCTTGTGGGGAAAATAATAAACTGAAAACGTTACAGAAGTGATCATAGAACTTAAAAATTTTGTTTTATAGAACCAATAAAAATAAATCCAACCAAAGCCTAAAAAAATAAAACCTATTACAAAATCTGTAGAAGAGGAAATTTACAACAGATCACTTTCCACACCCGGTGAAGATGGTCCTTTCCCTATGATTCTCCCACTCATCAAATAAGATTTCCTTTCTTTGGCTATCACTGACCAAATCCTTTTGGCTACAATAGGCATTTGTCACTTGGACCGCAGTTATCTTAATTTATCATTTGCATTCCTTCAAAACAAACAGATAAAAACCTGCATATTTTTTGTGTTACTGAACTAACCAGTGCTAAGTCCATTTTATGCTAATGTACTAAAGGAATTCAGTGGTTGCACAGGCACACACAGGGGAGCCTCTGTTCCCAGGGCCAATAGGGAAGATGAGGTTATCACTGCTCAAAGATACATCATTTGCTGTAGATCTCTCTTATTCATCTTCACTCAGAGGAAAATATGGGATGTTTCATAAGTGGTTTTGGCACTTCTGAGTCATCCCTCTTTCCCCACTCACGAAGATAAACGCTGTAATGAAACGCAGCCCTCAGGTATTCTCTATATTCGGCGTACTCAAAGTGTGAACTATGATCATGCCCTTTCATTGGATAAGTTAAGGTTGACTGCCTAGCTACCTGGGGAAGATAGGAACGATTTGCACTAACTCACGAGCAATGAACGGAAGAAGGTGGCATACCTCCTCTCTCAGTATTGGCTGTTCTGCTAATCTCAGGCTGAATAATATGTTCAGTACGTCAAACTTCCCTTTTCACTTTAAGGCTACTCGGCAGCTGAATCTGCAAGCTGAGGTGAGTCCAGCTGAGATGGCAGCAGCCACTTCATTAGTTCAATGTCTGGTTTTGACACTTTTGTGGAACCACTAAGTTTTTATAACAAGTGAGAAAAGGATTTTTATAGGTAGGATTTTTGCAAGTGTCACTTGAATTTCAGGATGTGGTCCTGGCCCGAGCCACACAAACAAAACTGCCTTTTGGGGTGACAGACATCATGAGTGAGAACTGGATCATGTTTTCTGTGTGAGATAAAACTCACTGCCTTCACAGCTGTCATTTTTTTTTTATAGTGTAAAGGAGGAAATTCAAGCATTTAAAGTTACATTTAAGTAGGAAAACCTGACAGACATATCTGGTAATAAAAACACAGCTGTTAACAACACATTGAAAATAAAGCAATGGCACTGCACAGGAGGCTGAAACCCTGTCTCTGGTTAAGTCAGGATGATCTGCAGGTGAGAGCAGCTTCCTCATTTATTTAACACAGGGAGAAGTGTTTGTATTTGCATATTGTGCAGTACTGGGCAGAAATACCCCCAGGATCCCATCAACCAGACACTGCACAAATAAGAACAGAACTTCCCAAACTTCTGCGAACAAGGCATAAGCCCTGGAAAGCCAGTTCTTCACACACAAGGCAGGAGTTATGTTTATATTTCAACTCAAGTGGAAGAGATGCACCACTCAAAGCCAGTCTCTTGAAATCTGCAGCGGACTAGATGCTTGAAGGATGTAAGCCTACAGGGTCTGCTTCATCTTATTAAATTTAAGAAATCACTGGTTGTTTCTCATGTAAATATGGAGCAGCTGGTAGACACAGGATAGATTCAGACACAGCTCATCTATCGCAGCCTTGCAACATCATTGGCTCCCACAACCACCAGTTATTTTTATGCCATTACTAATGCTAAGGATGTGTTAGAAAAATAAGCTAAGTATTAATACGCTCCAAAATGCACTTGCATTTGCAACAAGAAGCAGGTTGTGGGTTAAAATAGCCAGGTGCATCTTAACCGGTATAGAAAACAGTCAAAGAACAGCTGCTGAAGAGACTCATGAGGCCCTAGCACATGCTATCTAGAAAGTATTAAGAGTATTTTGAAGGACACACTGGCTCATATTCAGCACCCAGAAGCTATTTTAAGTGCTCAGTGGAGACAAGCTAGTGTTATTAGGGCACTTCTCTTCTGAGAGACAACACCACATTTTGAGCCAAATAATTCCATCAGAGGGCTTTGCAAACACCTAAATCAGATGAAGTAGCTGTGACGATCTCATGTTAGGAAAAATTCAGAGGCTGAGCTAAGGCATGTTTTCTTAAGACATTTGGAAAGAAAGTCAAGCTATTAGCTGGGCAGTTTAGGTGCTGTGCCTATCACATAAAAGCAGCTTCCAGAGAGAATCTCTGGAGTTAAAGGAACCGCCTATTGGTGCAGGGCAGCTGGCTCCAGAAGGAAGCCTTGAGCCAGAGCCTACAAGATAAGGTTTTTTACCTTATGAGTAGCAAAGCCATGGCTAAACAAGTGCTGAAAACACTGCCCTCGCTTCCTGGCAGTGCAGCAGCCTCAGACCCAAGAGGAAAAGGTCCTAGTCCTTCTCTGGCCTCAGTCTCACATCACCTCTCTGTCTCAATTTCACTCAGCCTAATGTCTTTTACAAAGCATTTTGAGACCCACAGACAAGAAAAAGTATATGAAGGAGCAGGTAACACTATTATTGCTCAATGCTACGGCTCTGTATTATGTGAAGGCATAGACTGTCACAATGAAGACTCTAAATCAGAAAGATGGGAAGAAATGTGGGAACAGAAGAGGAGGAAATTGGATTATGATAGTGATAGAGAAAAGAGCAGCAGATGGCAGGGATTTAGGGACCTTAGGAAGCACTCCGATATCAGCATGATGGTCTCAGTAAAGAAAATTGTTAAAAATGTGACCAGGAGAAAAAGCCTGATCAGAAAGTGTCAGCCAAAACTGTTTTATTTTGTAAAATATTTCAAGCCACCTTTTCCCTTCTGTTTTTGAAAGCTTAGCTGTACAGCATGGTGAGGCTTGAATAACAGGGTACTGTAATCACTTGTGTGCCACACTGAATACTGCGACATGAAAAAAGCAGAGACTGTTCTAAACATAGTTCAGAAGGCTCCTACCTCTCTGTACTCAGGTTCAAACTCTACACCCAGCTCAGGTCAGTGATTTTCAGTCAGCATTTAGCCACTAGCAGAAATAAGGCCATTTCACAATCACCAAAGCTTAGGGTAGAAATGATCACAGCTGATGAGGAACCAGGTAAAAATAAAATACTTCCATTAAACTCCCTAAACAGTTTGCCACTGCCTGCACTTTATTAAGTTACAGTCCAGTGATATCTAGCCAATTTTTAATCTCCCAAACCACTGACTGTAGATCTCAGCAGGGAGAAATCAAATGTTGATCTGGCCCACATCACGATCCAGCCCTGAATCTACAGACGAACATAAAACCATGGACTTAGCTTAAACTTTTGTCTCAAGAAAAAAAGGACTTGTCTCACTATATATAAAACACTACTTTCACTTAAAAAAGGGAGTTCTAAAAATAAATACACCTAAGATACAGTCTCCTCCTCCCATCTCCTTCCTCTTCTCACGCTCCCCCAGTGCAGGAGCAATGGTGACACAGACAGCAGTAAGAGCAGAGGCAGAGGGGACGCTAAAGCTAAGCTAACTTGTCAGAAAATACGTAACACCTGAAGCAACACATGTGCAATAACCAAAGATCACAAGGAAACCAGCACACTCATGTCCTCAAAACTAAGAAAAAAGTTCATCTACTCTTTCAACAACTATTTTTGTTTCAAATATGCTCTTGGCATGACTTCCATACGCAGCTTTTGATCAGTACTGAGAAAAGTACAGTTGTGAACCAAAAAAGGAATTAAATGAAGTACCAACAAGCCTCTCAAACAACATACAACTGCCAGCTTCTTGTGGTATTCTGTTATTTCCAGAATGCAAGTGACTGAGGGCACTGGGGCAAATATTCAACAAGCTCATTTGTTTATTGCAACTAATCCATAACGTTTGTGAGTTTCACTTACCTGTCAAGTTCTTCAAGCCAAGCTCCCTGAGTCCAAAGTTTCCATCCTTTCTGTAGTTAAGAAATATTGCCAAAGCATATCGCTCTTCATAGAGTTTGGTTCCACGGACGATGCGCAGGTTCTCCAAAGGCAGGTATTCAAACTGATTCAAAGCCACCAAAACGTAGCCCGTGACTTCTCGGATAGACTGAAAGACAAAAATTAATCAAACACTTTTGAAATGGTCCATTTTTAATTGTTCTGAGTTTCTCACACAATGGATGCTTTATTATGACATGCTTGGTACCCAAGAAAAAAATAAAACAACTTTGGAAAACAAATTATGCTTCAACTTACTGATTTTAACCACATTTCTGTTCTCAATTTAACTGAGTTTATTAGAGATACTGGGTGAGAGACACACCTCTGGAAGAGCTCACCATTGAACAGGAACGGATGGTAGAAACGGGGGGCAGGTTTGGAAGGGTACATAAAGACAAAGCACATATGTATTAACACCCACTTTTGTATTTTTAAACAGAATCAATCATTGAACATTTGCAAAGACTCAAGTTCAAGTTTCATTTGGAAGTACCGGAACCATACATGTTATATATCCCAGACTTTGATCAAAACCAGTATCAAAACCTTCACCAAAATGTTTGCTGCATCTTTGGGTTGAATGAAATCTTTCTTTGCTTTAGATGAACTACTCAATAACCCTGCTGCTCATATTCAGGAAGTCACTGCCTGGTTGGGGAAAAACACCCCAAAACCCAAAAACTAGAAACAGTTTTTCAAAGTCCGAAAGATTAACAGAACTAAGATATTTTTAGAAAGAAAAAAAAAGATTTTAAAAAATGCTCTTCTAGAAAACAAAGTTTATTCTAAGCAATTAAAAAAAATGTTCTAGAAATCTGCAAATGCCTTTGAAAATTGTTGTTTCAACACTTGCACACAGAGCCACACCATGCTCAGTAGGACTTTGCACAGGCTGAGCGAGGGACGCTCCTGCCCAGAGTTGCTCCCAGAAACAGGATCTCCATGTTGGAAAGGGTTTCTCAAATCCTGTTTTCAAATCTTACCTAATTCCATGCCTGCAATTGCCTGCAAACCACTGTATCTGCGTATATTTATGTGTGTATGCATATTTAATGGACAGAAATTGATATAACTACTTGTGTGCTTAAATGGATACATGTACTTTTTTCTTCCCTTTAGCAAAGTCAATACGTTAAACAACACACAGAAAGAAAAATCCTGCTTAGAGTAACGTGCACAGACTATAACTAACATGATGGGGACTCCAGTCAATACCATAATAAAACCAAAGAGGCAAGCAACAGCAGGCATCGAATTAAATGGGTTGTGGAAGTATCATTAATAAAGAAAGGCAACATGGATTTGCAGCACCAGGGACAGGCTTTTGCTTTGCTGGTTCAGTGCTGTTGCCACGACTTCCTAAGCGTGTAAGAGCCTTTTAATTAGGTTTATAAAAGTTCATAAGATTATTAGTGAGTGTGGCAGTACACATAAGGAAGGATTTATATGCCGCAAACTCTAGGCACTAGCTGTCCTCCTAAAGTCAAACGTCTGTATGCAGCTGAAGCTGCTGAAAAAGCTCTGGAGCTAGTTCAAGACTTACTTGGCATCTAAACAGAGCAGAGTGTCATTACAGGACTTTGATGAGAGTCCAGCGAGTTGAGCTAGGTTGAGGAGTACGGTTCAGTGGCTCAATATTAAATGTAGAGCTGCTTTATACCCTGGGACACTGACTCCATTATAATCAGAAGTTTTTCAGCACTTTCACGATAGCTCTTTGCTTTCAGACATTTCAGCTTACCCAGTTTGGTCAGGAATTTATTTTTCATTGTATGCAAAAATTTCCTTCAGCTAGCTTTTTCAGCCCCTCTTCAGAATTCAGGAAATATTAAAGTTATGCTCATGGCTTCAATTTCCCCACTGATATTCTAGGGATACTCTGATTGCTGTAATTAATTTAAAGGGACATTTAACTTGGAATTGAGTTGAAAAAAAACTAAAAGCAGTTCCAAACCTGCATCTGACCAAGTCCTCCCAGCCAATTTTTGTCACTTATAACGCTTTCTATTTTTAGGGTATGCCTTATTATCTGCCAAACAGCAAGTCCACTTGAAAAGGCTCTAATTCAGCATGGCACTGAAATTACACACACACACACTCACTCAGGATCAAATCTTCATTGCAAAGTTTTTTTTTTAAAAAAAAAAAAAAAAAAAAAAAAAAAAAAAAAAAAAAGAAAGAGGGAGACAAGGACGCAAATAAGTACATTTCAATTCCCATGACCTGCAACTGGAATGGAAAGAGGTAGATTAATTTCCAACAGATTTAAACTAAAAGTTTCTGATGGGGAAAACCAAATGAACTCTGTCAGCCTCCAATCTTGATTGCCGAGCACTGTGACTTTGCGGGACTTCCCCCTCATTTCCATTACTGCATTATTTCGACTGGGAATTCCTGACCAGCATGACCTTGCCTTTCCCTTGTCACCTCTCTAGCTCTTGAGACATTACATGTTATGTGAAGAAGCCATCAGGTGAGACAGCAAAAGACTCTTGCTCCTGTAGCGCTTTGGCTGCTTTGGTAAATGCACTTTGGCTCCCCAAAGCTGTCTGGGGACGGCAGCAGGAACAAGCGTATAGATTTGAAGGAAGAACTGGCTGAAACACTCAGGCTCCCTGTTGCAAAGGGATAAGGGACCCTGTTCATCGAGCCCTCTGAGCAGAAGCCTGGCCATTTGAAAGCAGATGAGACACCTCTGAGGATTTAAGAGCCAAAGGTGTCTGCTCCTTTGACTGGGCCTATTAGGTGCGAGATCCTGAAATAAGAAAGGGCATGCTTCTAGCAGGAAAGAAAATGAGTCAAAAAAACTAAACCAAACAAAAAAAAAAAAGGTATTAATCCTTGACAAATCTAAAGCCTCATGAGCTGCTTTAAAACCACAACAAGCCACAGGATTCAAGTCTGATATATTTACCAGAGGAAAGCTCTTCATCCACGTGCATTTTCAGATGGGAGATGAGTATTCGTGCTCCACAGTGTGCTCTCCCCTAAGGCCCAGCACTGCCCTGCACCTCAAAAACAGGCACAGCAACCTATAAACCAATCTCCTAACAGCCTCTACTAACCCCAACATAGCCAAATTTGGGGTTTTAAACCTAAAAACACATTGCCTTTTGATGACAACGGACCCAGTCAAGGCTGTATGTCCCAAAACTCCTCGTGCCTCCAGGCGCTGCCCTGCTGCAGGCGGCTGCTGCGCCTCAGGGGCTGCCACAAAATGGCGGCCGCCGCTCCCCCTCCTCAGCCCTGCCGGGGCAGCCGGGCATGCGCAGGGCCCCAGAATGACACCAAAAATAAACGGGTTCTTTCCAGAGGTTCTTTTTCAGGTAATGAACTGTAACAAAAGAGCTCCAGACAATCTGTTCCCTTAATTACAACTAATATTAGCTGAGCACAGGTAAAGCATTTTAAGCTCCCAACAGCAAAGCCAGAATTATCCTGTCAGTTGGGAGTAAAAGACAAGATTGTTCCTCGCCATCTTAAATCGTCCTTTGGCTCAAGTCAAACGGAGCAAAAATCACAGCAAAAACTTCATCATTCTGGCCAGAACAACAGATCAATGCACGATTAGGGAAGCTGATGTTTCTCATAAACACTACCAAGGCCTCTCAACATCTATCAGGGACAGTTAGACTGCGGCTATGGCATGGAAGAGAGCCAGGATGTAGGATTTTATTTCAGCTGCAGCTGTATTATTTATCCAGTTGCTGAACCTGATCCAGCAAAGCCCTCGCTGCCTCATCTGACCGCACATGCATCCCCCCAGCACGGGATTCAGCCCAACAGCAACCTGTTGTGGGGGGTCTGCCCACACTTGTGGCACCCCAATTAATTATCTTCTAGGTTAATTTCGTCCTTTTCCATGCAAGCTAAATATGCTTCAAGTCTGCTTTTATCTCACTTCAAAAGTGCCAATAAACACAAGTGCAGGATGTGAGGACCATCTAGTAAACGAGTATGTTTAATTCACAAACATACACCAAAAAAAAAAAAAAAAAAGGTGTAACATATATATGCACTATATTCACTTAAAAGACAAAAGCCGTTGCTTTTCAAGTAGTCATTTGCAGCGAGACAGAAGTGCTTTGGTCCCCAGGGGAAGTCAGGGTGCCATACCTGGGAGTACAAAGGCAGGCAGCTACCAGAAAAAATTTGGGGAGGCACAGGGGTTTCCATAGGGAAGGAGTTTCTTCTTCTTCCATCACAAGGAGGGAAATAAGAAGGGCAAAAAACCTTTAAATTAGATATATGTAGGGAATTTCATCCCATCTGTTGCAAATACAGTAATTTCTATTTTTAGGGGATATCTACCTCATGAGGCAGTGGCCAGGCTCCTCATGCAGCTCAGCTGCCGGCAGATAATGGACATCTCCTGACTCTGATCCAAGGAACTAGGCTGACCCTCCAACATGAACCGTGCACTTTGTCACACTACATTAGAAACCTAACTTTCTTAGGATTTAAGTGATACAAAGGGGAAAAGAGTTCCTAAGTGCATTGTTCTTTTTTCCACCTTAACAAAGGTTAACATGCCACAGCCAAGTCATGATTAAAATAACAAATGTGAATAGTTACCACCACGTCACCTCCTTCAGAAGCTTTTGCATCCTGAGTTGACTTGAGAAGAGCATTTCACATTTTGCTTTTTCATCAATTAAAAGGTATGCATTTATATCTGGCTAGAACTGTGCAACACTCAACTGGCCAAATTTGTTTCCTGTTTTTATTAAGAGGAAAACCCACAATACTGCAAAGACAATACTTGCTCAACTTCAAACAAGTTCTCAGAGCAATTGTAATATCCACCTGCAGAAAATTCAGTTGGGCATGTCTGCAAGTGTGCTGCTAATCTAAAACACCATCAATTAATTTTCCTTATTTTTTCATACAATTTCACCCATGCAACAGAATACATCTTTCATTGTCACAATTAAAAAAAAAAATTAGTGTTTACTGATTAACCACAAAGTGGCCTCTAAGCAGCTACAACACTTGCAACACTAACTCTAAGGGAAATGCTAATACCCAAAATGTAGAAATAGCTAGCCTACCACAATTTATGGAGCTCAGTTAGCTGTTCCACGAAGTGCTCATTGATGGTTATGAATATTTAATGACTGAGATTTTAAAAGGACTTCAGGAGATGTATTTTCAGGATTCAGTTGCGTGGCTGTTGCCAGCTTCTCTCAAAGCCCCATCCATAACCATGAGAAATATGTAGTACATACTGACATTTCTCATTTCTAAGAGGACGCTCCATTTAGAGACAATGTCAAAGCTAACACAGAGCACACACGTAAGGAATTTTGTTCCACAACAAGCTCGTGTCTTGTCTCCTTCCATGGTGTGCATCCTTCAATTACATCAACACTTGTGAAATTGTGATGTTAAGCTCTTCTGAACACCAGCATTTTTCAGCTATGCTGTACAAGCTTCAATAAAAATACCTCAAGTTTCAGCACACTGATGAATATCAGAACACAGATCGTGAAAAACATTTTTCTGGTGCCTGATCCAGAAGCAAGCGGTGTATCATCACTAGTGTTCCCTTGGCAGCTGCAGAGAATTTATTGTCCGAAACACTAAAGCTGCAGTTCACATTCAAATTTGTTATCAGAAAAAGATAAACTTCTGGTAGTCTTTCAGTTTGCTTGAAGATGTATTAAAGGCAAAGGAAGGGCTTGGTTGTAATTTTGTTAAGAGCTGTATCCGAGGGGTCTTGTGTTGCTGCACGATTTCAGAATTGATCTGTGATTCACTATTTAAGACAGCTGGTAGAAACTTTAAATCATACTTTTTTCCTCATAGACACCTAGCATTCTTTGGTAACATGCTTACAAAATATTAAAAATATCCTGAGCAGCAGATCAATGGATCGAACATAGCACTCGATTTCCTCAAATTTAAAGTAGCAGTCGGGCAGATGCATCTTTTGTTAAAGCTGTTCAAAATTTGTACGGGAAGATTTTGTCACATAATTTATAGAACTCACCTTAGGAGCTGTTGAAATAAAGCTTTGTTTTCTGAATGATTGCTCTTTACATTATTGCAAGAGTAGGACTTCTCATACATTAAAGCAGGAGAATTAGCTGTGTAGTTACTTATTTACTGAGTTTGGTGTAGGAATCACACTGTTGCATACATAAGGCAAGTTACTCTAAGTCTGAGCTAATTTACCTTACAGAAGGGCTAGGGAGGGCCTGGAGGCAAAACAAATGCAGGCCTAGAATCCATTAAACTGCAGATCAATGCCCAAATCTGGTATTTGGAAAGGAAGTCCCTTAAACAACACATAAGTGATGGTGATGGACAAAAATACGGGAAGCCTTTGAAATGTGTATCTTGACTCATTTTGAAAAGTATTGCTGGGAAAACAATGTGGGATTGATGTAGTTTAGCCCTGCTCAGGACCAAGCGATGCAGTCTCTCACGCACTCCCCCCACCCTCCAGTGGGACAGAAGAGAGAATTGGTAAAGAAAAGGCAGGAAAACTCATGGGTTGAGATGAAACAAACAAACAAAAAATTTAAGAGAAATAACAGAAGAAAACAAAACAGAGACAGAAAACAAATACAGTACAATACCTCACAGCAAATCCTGATGCCCAGCTTCCTCCTGAGTAGCAGGAGCCTCCCCTCAGCCTCCTCCTCACTGATATACTGAGCATGGTGTCCCATGGGATGGAATGGCCCCTGGGCCAATTTGGGTAACCTGTCCCAGCTGTTGGCTAATTAGTAACCTATCCCAGCTGTGTGCCCCAGCCACAGGGGCCACCAGCTCCAGCTCCCCTCCCAGTTCAGGTGAATGTTAACTCTATCCTAGCCAGAACCCAGACAGGGTTGCGAAAAATAAAACAATAATGAAATAACAATAAAATAATGTGAGAATGGGAACATTAACTAGAAATAATAGGTAAATAACATGACCAAAAAAATCTGCATTTGCTTTCAAATTTTGATATACAGTTTCTAAAGATGTATCCAAGTATTCTTCCTGTTGGCTGAATTAGACTTAAGCTCAGGTATCAGCTTGCACCATGTGTCCTTGCCTATTTTTCAGTTAAAAACCTATAAATGGAGAAACCAATCAGGCTTACATCACCATCTGTGAGTCTTCCCAATGTTTTCTGTCTAAAACATTATTCCTCTGTTTGTCTACCTGCTCAGGAAGCGTCTAACTTTCAGGTATACGGGCTGCCTGAGCGCACACAATAAATCCAAAGCTGTTTATGTCAACAGTTATGACCTAGACAAGTCTCTACTCTGTAACAACCCAATCTTCACAGCTAACATCTCCTGTCCCAAGGAAAGCTATAGATGACTACGCTTTTACCAAGACCATAAGAATTTTGACATTGTATCTGTAATACCTGATTGTCCTTCAACATACTTGCAGAGTGGTTTCCAGGAGAGTTTACTGTACCATCTCCCAAGGGAAAACTTAGTCATAAATTAAATTGGAAAGACTAAAATGAGAGCACTACGCTGTTACAAAATGCTTTACCATTTGGGCTGTTTAGTCTTAGCTGCATTTTGCAGAATCTCAAAGCACATCAGCTTAGAGATGCCCAGTTACAAGAAGAGACAGATGCCTTTTGCTTTCTCTGCTTTTGGGAGTCTCAATCACATAAATCATGGTTTCTTTTCAGGCAAGATAAAAACTGCACAAACTGCTACTTCATAAACCAAATAATATCAACGCTCTGCAAGAATTTTAGGAAAGTAATAATCATGGGAAAACACATCCCCTTTTATCAATTTTCCTCAGAAAACAAAGCCTATGAGAAGCTGTGAGCACGTTCGAGGCTCTCGGGATGCTTTCCCCAGGAAAGGCTGTCTTATCAAACCAATACCTGAAACTGCTTTAGAGAGGTAGCGTGGGCCAGCAGCGTGAGCACTGCATTCGGATGTCTGCATCCGCTATCAGCTTTGACATCTCTTTCTTGCAGTTAGACAGCACAGCCCTCGGAGCAGAGGTGCTGTCCTAACAACACAAGGAGCCCTGACCCCAGTTGTTACCTTCACTGCACAATGCTCCATGGTCACATTTACACACAGCGCGACTGCACTGCCACAGGCACCCTGAGATGTAATGGACTGAATCAGGTTGGTGTATTTATTTTGGCAAAACAAGATATAATCTACAAAAGAAGAAAAAAGCATTCAGTTCCTCGTTTCTAGTTGTGATACTCTAAATCCCCATAACATTTTTGCTTATGTCTAAGCTGAGAGGCTGCTTACTTAGTCCTTCAGATCACAAAACTGGTTGGAGCACACCAGGGAGCCCATCCATGCCCGATTCTCCTTCCCATGGAAAGAAAATAGAAAAGGAGGAGGAGGAGCAGGACCGATGCTCCCAGTCTCCCAGCTTCTCCAGCTTACATGCAGCCTGAGATTGCACGGGGGTGAAGTTTCATCCAGTGAACAAAAAGTAGAGGTGAAAAAGGCTGTCTTTCCCACGATGGTTATGAAAGGTCAAGTGTCTGATCACAAGTCAAATGGAAGGACATACACATGACAAATGCAGCGCAGGCTGTAACACGGTGTCCAGAATTACAAACCATTGTAAGCAAGCTGCCTGCAAGGGTCCTAGGAATGTTTTCTGGACACTTAACAGTAGAAGGAGATTTCATTTGTTCATTTAACTTATGATGAGTGACAGGCTTTATACATCAGATACTGTGATTTCTTTTTTCCTAGGAGACAGCCAAGTTAGCTGGTATGAATTACAGGAAAGTCTACAGTTAGCCAGGTAAATTAAATGCATTTATTAAAATTTCTCCACCATCTACTGTGGAAGCACCAGGAGCCCTCAGCTGGCATGACTCCTACTCCATGGAGCAACGCAGAATGAATTAAACATCCCAGAGATCCAGTACAAGGTGGAGCTGAACAACAGGACTTTTATATTTTTCTATTCAAACTGCAGGTGAAGGTGTCAGGCCACTCCTAAAGCAAAAGGCTGTTTCTATTTCTGGAGGCTGGAACTGACTACACATAGCGACAATGTGTCAACCTTGCCAAATTTCAGCTAAATAACTTCAGTCTGGGCTTTTGTTTTTCTGCAAGAAGCAAATAGCTGGCTGTCCAACCCTGAAAAAGCAGTTAGCTGCTTCTTTGAGAGCTTTGCTTTTCTCTCCCAAGAAAATAATTTCTTAAAAACATACTTTCCGTTTGTTTTATATGTGCAACAGCCACTCTTTAATGAGGGTTTTAAATGCATTTCCTGGGTGGAACTGACTTTATTGGCACTCTCGGACATTTTTACACACATAAATTGGTGAATATTGGAGTTGTTGACTGCTTGTTGGGTTTCATTGAATCTTCATCCAAAGAATGCATTTCAGCAACTCTCATTTCTGGCTTAGCATACACAAATACACGATCTGAGCTCAACATCACACCTACCTATTGAAACTATTTCTGCCTTTGTAACTCTAATCTCTTCAAGAATGGAAACCCTGGAGAGATTCATTAATCGCTGGCTTTTGATTAGGTTTATTTCTATTAAGATAAAAAGTGAAGAGGCTTCTTCTTGTTCTTAAAGCTGTGTTTTTATTTTGTTTATCTAGAAGCTTGAGAATAGCTCTGTTATTCAGGCTTTAATAGATTGTTAAAGTCTCCTTCAAGGACAGATCCTTAATTTATAAGATGTAAGCAATTAGTAAACGCATCTGATTTTCAAATTCAGACATATTCTTTAGGAAAGACATGTAAACTCCAAATTCTGAGATTATGCAGGGTGCCATCAATCAGGAATACAACCTCTAATCCACAGTGACCGAACTAACCATAAGATTAGATTTTTCTCTGCATTAATTCCACTACTTTTCTTCAAGGGGGCATGTTAAAAACTTCTCCCACTCATTACATCTTCTGTATGGTTCCTGAATCAAGACGCGCAATCTTACAGGAGATGGGAGCTTTTTTAAAATCATGTCCAGAATAACCAGACCCCTTAAATATACCATGTTCCCACATACATTTATTGAAACAGTGAACAAATGGCGGTTCCCTCAAGGTGCACAAACAACAATTTTCAATTAAGTTATAGGTGAGTTCAGGGATGGGGTTGTTGAAAAAGTTCTACATAAAATTATTTCTCTCTTTTCCACAAACAAGACTAGAAATTTGCTCTTGATCTAAAATTCTAAAAGCGTAAGAATTAAGAGTCCAGAAGAAATGGTGATCTCATGAAAGGGAAAGATGGAAAGCCAGGCAAGAGATCAGAGAAGAAAAGCAAGCTACTCATGATCAGAGCAGACAGAGGAGGACAGAATGTGTCCTTCCTAATGCAAGGCAGATTCAGGCAGCTGTAATTCTGGCATTATCTAATTTCCGAGTGCTTGAGTTTGCAATCTTACTGCTTTATTTTTGTATCATTTTGTTCTTTTTTTTAGGGAAAGCACAGCAGGAAAAGTGCAATACTCTGTGCAAGATATAATTTCCTCCAGTACTTATCAGCAGCAAGTGATTGGACAAGAAATCTTTTGCCAATGGCTTAATTAGAGGAAACGTCTATATTTAATAATATTCCTTAATGTACTGAACCACACACAGTAACTTGTTGAAGGAGAAAAAGTAGACTAGTTATTGTCATAGCTAAGGATGGAAGAAAGGTTCAGTCATTAAAGTCATCACAGAAACAATGTTATTAACTGTACAGGAATAATCTCAAAGGAGTTCCCAGCTGCTTGACAATGACAAAATAATTCAGCAAACTAAAAAAGGGCCTCTCCTCTCACCTGTTTTTATCAATACTCTTATTAACTTTCCCTGAAAGATTGCTTTTCACAAGCTATTATTGTACTTAATATTAAATAAAATTAACCATGGCAGGTTTTTAATTATGTCTTCTGAACCCCTAAACAGAGGCTGCTCACCAATGCATCCCTCAGCTGGGATGTCCCCTGCAGCAGGAACGGTCCAGCAGCCAGACCCCAAAACACTTACAATCCACTTGTGTCCCCGAGACACTGAGTGCTGCACCCAAGTGAGTTGGGTTGTGTCCAAAAAACCACAAAAAGAGCAAGGTCTCGGCTGAATGGACTGAATTTGTCCACTACCACCTCCTTACCTTCACTGATCGTGTTGGGGACGTATGCTCCCTTGGAAAGAGGATGCAGCGGGTTGAGTGGTCATCCAGGACCCAAGACCAGGCTTTAGCATACCCAGCAAAGATTTCTCTTCCAACAAGGGCAATCTCTGCCCAAAGTCAGCAGCCAGCTGTTGGCTTGGAGGTGGCCTTGCAAATGTGTCTGTCGTTGAATATTAAGGGACACAAGGAAAGAAAAGATGGCTTGAGAGAGAAAAGGACCCAGCTACATCAGAAGGCCAGCAGTGGTATTTCACAGATATTAATTACTGTATAGCCTGTAAACTATACAGAAGGTGCCAGCTGCTGTGAGCTATGCCCATCAAAGGTCAGATTATCATGAAATCATTACAGGAGAGGCTGCTTTTACTTAGCATATAACTGCTGAACCTAAGCACACTCGATACAATCAATAGGAAAATGAATTATTTAAATATTCTTTTTTTTTAACAAATAATATTACCATGTCAATTACATCAGTATTAATTTAACTCTAAAAAGTCCCTGAGGATTTTGCAGAATTAAGTTTTGCCACTCAGGAGTTTTCAGAAATTTTCTGATCTTCTGCATGACATACATATGTGTGTCTGTATATATCTACATATAGCTGTTGTATGTATTTACAAATATACATATATGCTTTTAAAAAAATTGTGTGTGTTTGTATTCCTGCAGAATTTCTTGTCTTCCGATACTTTGGGTGTCTAAAAATGCAGTCCTTAGATAGTTTCCTCACTGAATTGCATGCTGCTGAGAGACAAGAGAAAAATTCTGACTAAGATGACAGTTTTTCCTCAGCTGAGCAAAACCAGTTCTCATGCTCACAGCACCCAGCCTGACTTTAAGGCTCAATCGGCAGGTATAATAGCAGGTTAAAGCTGGAAGCATTTCTGACTCCAAAGGGCTTTTTTTTTTTTCTTTTTACCCAGTTCTCTTCTACTTGTGGTAATCATAGAATCATAGAATGGTTAGGGTTGGAAGGGACCTTCAAAGGTCATCTAGTCCAACCCCCCTGCAAGGAGCAGGGACATCCCCCACTAGATCAGGTCGCTCAGAGCCCCATCCAGCCTGGCCTTGAATGTTTCCAGGGATGGGGCATCCACCAC
>JAAGAY010146424.1:7073-52113 GCA_011801015.1 Ardeotis arabs
CCCCCCGGCCCTCCGTGTCCCCGCCTCTCCCCCCTCTGCTTCCTCGCCCCCCGCCTTCCCCGTCCCTCGCCCTCCTCGCCCCCTTTTTTGCCCCCTTCCTTCTTTCTCCTCCTCTTTGCCGTCTTTTTCCTTTCTCCCGTATTTGCCCCCTTGTTGCAAGACCCCCGAAGTGTTGCAAACCTGTGACGAACACCAGCTCGCTGCGAGGAAACCCCCTACCCTTTCCATCTCCATCTGGGCATCGAGGACTTTAATCAGGAGAATTATAATCAATAACAATACCAATGATTGATAATAGGAAAATACTTAATCAGTGTGATTCTGGACTGTAAATGTAGGGTGATTCTTGCTCACCATAGAACTATAGGGTTAAATTTTATATATATGAAATATCCTTACCTTAAGAAACATAAAACTTCCTTATCCTAGACGGATGACATGTCCTTATCTCAGAAATCAGTTCAGTATGTCGGGGGCAGTTTGGGGAGTGGTACAGCGAGGCACCAGCTGTGCGGTTTGGGCTCTGAGCCATCACTTTCAAGCCAAAAGATTTAAGGGCAAGATGACCTTGTTCTCAGGACCATAGATGGAGATTTCAAGGAGGGGTTCAACCCACGAATTCGAGGAGGGGGCGTCCTGACAACCCCCGAGACCACCAGAAGACCCCCGACTCAAATTACTGAGCATGCGTTAATGGGAGGAGACGTATTTTAATGATTTCTCGGAAAATTGATGTTTATGCACAACGTTTCTCGTAAATCTAGTGAATATGTGTATCAGATGTGTATTTAACTGCGCTGTTGGATCGGGCAGGTGCGCACGCCGGGGCGAGCGATCCCCCGTGCGCCCAGCGCTGAATAAAGGAGTGCCTGCTCCTTAACTTCTCATTGCTGTTAAGCGGGTTTATTCCGGATTTCGGTAACACCCTTGTTTTCTCTTTTCTTTACCCCCTTCTTGCCCAACTTCTTCCTTGTCCCTCTTCTTCCTTGTCCCCTTCTTGTCCCCACCTCTCCTTACCCCATTCTTTCCCCTCTTCTTTCCTTGTTCCCTTCTTTGTCCTCTTCTTTGCCTTCTTTTTCTTTGTTCCCTTCTTTGCCCCCTTTCCCCCTTCTTTCTTTCTCCCTTTATTTCCTTATCCTCACCTCTCCTTATCCCCTTCTTTCCTCACTTCTTTTCTTGTCCCCTTCTTTCCTTCTTCCCTTCTTTGCCCCATTTTCTCCTCTTCTTTCTTTACTCCCTTCTTTCCCTCCTCCATCTTTCCCCTTTCTTTCCTCGTCCCCACCTCTTCTTGTCCCCTCCTTTCTTTGTCCCTTTCTTTGTCCCTTTGTTTTCCCACTTCTTTCTTTCCCCCATTCTTTCCTCTCCCCTTTCCTCGTCCCCTTCTTTCCTTATCTCTTTCTTTGTCCCCTTCTTTCCTCCCTCGTTTCCCCTTCTCTCTTTGCCCCTTCTTTCCTTGCCCCCTCATTTTCCACCTCCTTTCTTCCCCTCCTCTTCCCTTGTCCCCTTCCCTGTCCCCTGTCTGGGATCAACCGTGGGCGTTTTGGGGTGCTTGGTGAAGAGACCCCAGACGTTTTGGGGTGCTTGGTGAAGAGACCCCAGACAATTCCCCACCACACAGCACTGGCAGCCGCCCTTCCCCCCCAGCTCCCCACTCCCCGCTCCCCACAGTTTGGATTTTCGGTGCGTGCAGGCACTCGAGACTGGCGGGACACAATCCCGTGGCCCCCAAGTTTTCTGGCTCCATCGAGGAGAAGGGATTTTCACAGGAGCAGCCCTGGCTGGGATTGCCGTTCCCTTGGCACGGTGCAGATGGCCACTCCCTTAATTCTTTTGAGGGGGTTTCTTCCCGGAACCCTTGTCAAGCATAGCTGGCCCGGGGCGGCAGGATGTTGTGGGAAGGGCTCGGGCTTGTCCCTGCCTGCGAAATCCCCAAAATCCCGCTGCTGGCGGGGAGCGCGGCTTTGGGCAGGGCTTTGGGCTGGGGCTGGCTGCGAGCACGTCCCCTCCGGCCCCGGCCCCCCAGGGCAGCCCTTTGCGGGGCCGAACGGCCGGGAGCAAACCCCACGCTTGCGGAGGGACCCTGGCCCAGTGCCCAGCCCGGCCCTCACGAATATGGGGGGAGGCCAGGAGGTGCCCCTTGCTGGGGCCATGGTGGGGAGGGGGAGGCTGAACCTGGCTGATGGCCACGCAAACGGCCCCACACCGACCCGCGGCCTCCCGCTCGCTTTGCTGGAGAGATGCGAAAATGGGGGCACGGACAGCTTAACATCCCCGGACGCGCATCTTCCACGTCCGCTGGGAGAGCCTCGTGCAGAGACCCCCTTCATCCCAGCCTCCTCCTCCTCCCGCGGTGGGGGTTCGCCTCCTCACCAGGACCAAGCTTCCCGCTCTCCCGCTTTCCCTGCCGTGTGTCTAAATTGGGCTTAATTACAAGCTAATTAACCTTCCACATCTGTAAGGGAGCTGAGCGCAGGGAAATCCAAACTAGAGCACTGGTGCCCTCTAGTTTTCCCAGCTGTGAAAGTGTTGTGTTCTTTTTTTCTTTAATAACGGATTTCTCACCTGCTTTCGTCCCAGCCCTGCACTGCAGCGAGGAGGAGCTGCTGCCTCAACTTGGGGAGCGGGAAAGGAGAAAACAAACAAAAAAAATAAATTGATGTTTTCGCCACTGTGCTGCAGAGGGAAAAACCAGCCTGTGCATCGGTGTAGTGAGTTGTGGCTGGTCTCAGCCTGGCGGAGCACCCGTGGCCCCGAGGGGCAGTCCTGGCCAGTGGCTCCTTCAAGGTGGTGTGGTCCGTAGCTCCCCGGCAGCGAGGCCTTGGTCGCTGTCGGCACAATTAGTTCTTATTATTAATTACTGTCCTCGTGCTTCCAGACGGCCCCGCCGGCACGAGCAGCCTCGGCCCCGGGGGTCCCTGCACCCGGCGACGGGGACCCCGAGGGTCCCAGCCCCGAGGGTCCCTGCGGTCAGGGAGGGGGATCCGACGGTCCCTGCACCCAGGGAGGGCGGAAGGGGGGTGACCCCGCCGCCCACCGCCCCGGACAGGGCCAGGCCGGGCCCCGCAGCCCCTGCCGCGGCCGTGCGGGAACGTACCATCCCCGCCTCGGGGGGGACCGGTCGGGGGGCGGCCCCGCCGAGGCCTGAGTCACCCGTTCCACCGGCCCCGCAGGGCCCCGCGGCACGGAGAGCCCTTCCCTTTCCACCTCGCCCTGCCACCTCGCAGACACAGGGACAGGGATGGGAACGGGAACGCTGTGTCGCCCCCCCTCCCCGCGCCCCGCATGGCCTCGCCCGCGGCGCCTCGCGGGGATGCCGACCCCGTTGGCGTGGAGACGCGCGGCGCCTCCTCGGGCTCCTCCCCCGCGGGGCACCCATTGGCGGCGAGAGGGCGCTGGCCGCCTCGCGATTGGCCGGCGCCGCCGTCGCTCGGGCCGGGAGGGGGCGTGGCCGCCGCACCCCCGCCTCCCCGTCCCGCCGCGGCCCCGCTCATTCATTCCCCACCCGCGGGTGCCGGGGCGGCGGCGATGCACCGGGCGGGCGGGGGGCACCGCGCCGAGCCGCGCCGCCGCCCCGCGGCCCTCGCGGCCGGCCCGTAGCGGAGCGGGCTGGGCGGGCGGGGGAGCCCGATGGGCCGGGGCTAGGCCGGCGGCGGCGGCGGCAGGGGCGATGCGGGCGGCAGGATGCCGCGGCTCCCGGTGAAGAAGCTCCGGAAGCAGCTGAAGCTGCTGCTGCTGCTGGCGCTGCTCACCTTCGCCGTCTGGTTCACCTACCTCCACATCAGCCTGGTGCGCCAGGGCCGCGCCCTGCGCCTCCCCTTCGTCTACGGCAGAGGTAACGGGGAGGGGGGGCGGGAGACCCCCCTCCAACCGGGGGCAGCACCGGGGGGGCCCCGCGGCCAACATCACCGCTCGGTGCGGGGCCTCGGTGGGGTTTGGGGTCTTCTCCCAAAGGTGGAGGGAAGGGGAAAGCAGGAGACACCCCCCCACCCAACCGGGGACAGCACCCTCCGACCCCCCTCACCCCTCAGTGCCAGGCCTCGGTGGGGTTTGGGGTCCCTACCCCAAAGCTGTGGGGTGGAGGGAGGCGTGTCACTCCCCCTACCCAACTGGGGACAGCACCCCAACCCCTATCACCCCTCGGTGTGAGGCCTTGGTGGGGTTTGGGGGTGTGCCTCCAAAAGGTGAGGGGTGCCCCCCACCACGGCAGGCTCCCAGAGCGTCCCCCACCCCTCTGTCACCCAGTGCCCGCAGGGGTGGGACCCCCCTGGCCCACGGGTGGTTTCCATCCCGCATGGCCCAGGCAGGTTTGGGGAGAGCAGGACCCCACTGCAGGCACCCTGGCCTTGCACCATCAGGGACCGAGGTGACCGGAGGAGACCCAGGAGGGACCCCAAACCTGGGGGCTTTCCGTGCCCCCCCTCCTCGAGCGGCTCTGTCCTCGTTTTTCCGCCTGCCGCTCTGGCTGCGGTGACAAAGAAGGCCATTTATAGCCGCTCCTCGCTGCCTGGAAGGGGCAAACCCACCCCTCCCACCCTTTCCCAACACTTTCTCAGCCCGTGCTTCTGTCGGAAAAAACATCCTTCCTCCTCCGGCCCTGGGCTGGTGCCCGGCGACGCGCCGGGGGTGCTCCGGGGGGTCAGGTGCTGGCCCTCGCCCGATGGTTTGGCCTCGTCCTCGAGGCTTTACCCTCGCCAGCCTCGCTGGGCTGCGCGGGTGGCGTAAAACCGCCCGAAATATTCGCGGGGTGAAACTTGAGCTGTAACGTTTCTGGTCGGGCTGAACTCACCTAGCGGTTTTTGTTCTAAAAAAATAGAGAGGACTGAGAGCTGGCGCTTATTGAGGCGAGAAACGGCTTTCCTGAGCGGGTCACAGCGGCTCCGGAGGCCGGGGGAGCCTCGCAGCTGGCAAAGCCAAAGTTTCCGACCGGAGCAGCACCATGATCCTGCAAATTTTTAGGCCTTAGGGTAAAACAGGGGAAATTGGGATAACGCTGATAAGAGAAGCAGGAAACGAGGCTGCCTGCGCATCGGCCCAAAGGAGGGGTTGCGGGAGGCTGCGCCGCTGTTCTCCGCTGTGGGCCGTGCGGAATGGAAAAGCCACAAGTTACAGAAGTCTGACCGCGGCGGCTGGCCCGTGTCTCTGCAATTATCCCGGCGGTGAGGAGGGCTCAGTCCTTCCTCTTTTGGGACCAGCGGCCTCGGGCAGGGGGCAGATGGCGCAGGATTGCCGGCCCCGCGGATGGCTGGCTGTGAAAACCGCGGATCGGGTCCCTCCGGGTGTCGGGATGCAGCGGCACGAGGGTGGGATGAGGTTTTCCTCGGCGGCTTCATCCGGGGAGGATGCACAGAGCGATGCTGGTGTTCCGCTGCCTTCCCTGGGTGTGTTTTTGGGTGCCGAACCCGGTGGGTGCCTGTTCCTGCTCTCCCCATCCTCCCTACGTGCCCTGCATCCCGGCCTGCCCGCGGGATGCTCCGAGGAGGGGCCGTGGGGTTTGCTGTTGGAGGAGGTGGCTGGCCCTGCTCCGGCTCGCAGCGGGAAACCCTGCAGCGCAGCGGAACGGCTGCGGGCCGGGGGGGATTGGGGCACAGCTTTGGGGAGAAGAGGGTCCGCGGGAGGCGGGGAAAGAGATGGGGATGTGCGGTGGATGGGGATGGTGTGGGGGGATCGGGGCCTGGGAGGTGCTGGGCGAGGACCGCGCTCCGGCGGTGTTTTCCGCTGGTCCGGCAATGAGGTTTGGGTTCGCCCCGTGCCGTGGGGAGCACTGGGGTGCGGCGAGATGGGCGCTTCACTGGGGGAAGCCGGATCGTGCCCCTCTCCGCCGTCCGGGGAGGCGCTGCTCCTCGTGCTGGGATTTTCCGGTGGGTGCCGAAAGCCTGGGGAAGCGCGCGGCAGGGCTGGAGCTGAGGTCCCGCTGAGCCTTGGTTTTGAAGGGTGATGGAGAGGGGCTGGGGAGGGGTTCGGGCACGTGTGGATGAACCCCGGTTCTGCTGCTGTAACTCGGCAGAGAGCCGGAGCGGGAGAGCCAGGGAGCCGTTTTAGTTGGAAAAATATTGAATGGAATAAAAAAAAAAAAGGGACACCAAAAATGTCTGAGATTCGGAGAGAACTTTTTTTTTTTTGGCCACCATGAGACAGACGCTGTCTGCCTGCCACCGAGGATGCTGCCTGGCTTGCGTCAGCTGGCAGAGGATGTACAAAAAAAAGGTTAATGACTTGTTAAATGGGGTGTCGCCAAGCAGCTGTACCTTCTGGAGGTGCGGGGCACGAAGGTTTTTGGTAGCTGGAGGGGCTGTAAGGTGGGGAGGACCAGGCCAGGCGACGGCGGTGGGGTCTGCGTGTGTTGGGGAGCGCAGCGAGGGTGCGGGGGGATTATTTGGGGGTACCCGCGTCCCCTCGGCCCAGCCAGCCATCGCGTGTGGAGCTGGAGCATCCGGGGATTGGCTGGGAACCTGCCGGTGCCACATCCCTGATAAAATTCCCCCCTTTCCTTATCTTGTGAAGTAGATAATTACCCTTCTCTGCCTAATTGAACACACGCATTCCTCGTCAGAAGTAATGAGGCCATTACGGTGTTCTCCTGGCTGGAAACCGCTCCCAGGCAATGGGGTGGAAATGCTGCCCTGCCAGGTGGAAAGGAAGGAAAAGAAGGAAAGAAAAAAAAAAAAAAAGAAAGGGAAAAAAATGACAGTAAAAATCTGAAATGGCTCTTGGCCGGGCTGCGGGGCTGGCCCTGCTCCCCCGGCAGCCGTCTCGCGGGGCGGTGATGGAGTGCCTGGGGGGGTCGCGGCGGGGCTGGGCAGCAGGTTTCGGGAGGGTGTGCGGCTGGGGAGCGCAGGATGCGTGCTGGCGGGGGCGAGGAGGGTGCTGGAGCCGATTCACCGCTGAAGCGGGGCCAGGCTTCCCGAAAGCCACCGGCCACGGTGCTGCCTGGGTCTGGCTGTGCGCGTCCTCGTGGACTTTGGAAGGGGAGCGTGCGGGAGCAGGGGGCGCGGGGCACACCTCTGCTGTGGTCCAGGGGCTCCCCAAAACGCTCTGTGTCCTTGCCTGTCCCCCCGGGACCCGTCCTGTGGGGTCCCGCAGGCGGGGCGAGCGTTTGGGCTGAGGCGCAGCAGCGTTCCCCCGCATGGCAGGGGCAACGCGTCTCTTTTGGACAGAGCGGTTGCCGCGTACCCTTTGATTTTAATTGGGAAGCTGAACCGCTGCCGACAGCCGTGGGTTTCGTTCCCTTTGTCGGGAATGCCAGGAGCAGGCGGGGAGGAGGATGAGAAGGAGCCCTTTGAAGAGGAAGGGCAGCGGGGATTGCAGGGAGGCTGGGTGCTGCTTTTCTCTCTCGTGGCATCGCCCCCGCTCTCCTGTCCCTGCTGGAAAAGGCTGCTTTTCCCGGACAGACACCCTTCGGTGCGGGGTCCCGTGCCAGGGAAGCTGGTCCCGTCCCTGCTGCCGAAATGGGAGGTTTGGAGCCGGGGGTGGGCCGGTTCTGGTGACACTGGTGCCGTTTCTCCGGCTGGGCAGCCCCGCAGCCCTGGCCGGGCTGTGGCCCGCTTTGCCCTGGGCTCCGTGCCCGGCTCCGCTCAGGTGCCCCGCTGCCCTGAATCGGCTCTTTGTCACCGCGCCGGACCTGCCAGGGCCAGCCGCGTGGAAAAGGAGGCGGATGGACGGACGGACAAGCGAGCCCTGTCCTGTGGCTGGGAGGGGCTGTGCGTGTCTGGGGCTCTTTGGCAGGTGATGGGGGAGAAGTATGGGAAAAATTTGGCACATGTCTATTTTGGGTTATTCAGAGGCAAAAATCTGGCCGTTCAAAGGCACGGCTGGCTCTGAACCGCCCCGCGGCAGCGCCGCTCCCCAGCCTGGCTGCTGCCTGCTCCCCTTGGCGTCAGGAGGGTCCCCAAAAAGGCCTCATGAAGCCAGGGGAGGTGGGGCATTGCAGGGCTCGAGAGTGAAGGGAGAACAAGGGTGGGAGCAGATCCCTGGGGATCCACCCTGCGCATCCCAGGATTCCCGGCTCTGAGCGTGTGAGGCAGGAGCAGGGATGCAGCCATGTTCGTAGGGATGCTTCGCCCTTCACTTTGCTCTCCCGGGAGATGTGTGGTCCCTCCCCAGGGAAAGGACGTTGTGGGCGCCTTTGTTGCTCCGGTCTCTGCAGAAACCCCCGGCCCCGGGTGGAGGGGATGGTTTAGGGGATGGTGTGTCCGTGCGGGATGGGCCGGCGGATCCCGCGGGGCCTGGGTGATGGCAGGAGAAAGCAAAGCTCCTGTCCCTTCACCGCTCCTCAGCTGCGGAGGCCTCTGCAGGACCCGGCAGCGTAAGTTCTTTTGGAGACCTAGAAAAGAGATAAAACGACTCCATAAAAAATGTTCTCCGTTCCCCTTAATGTGGGCATTTGGTAATTTCCTGCGCTGCTTTCCTCCTCTCGGGGCTTCTTTTGAAGCCTCCTCCAGCTGCAGAGCTGGTGGTGCTGTGCAGCAAGCCGGGGTCGCCGGTGGCCTCCTCCGCGGCGGGGAGAAGGGAGGATCCGTGGGGAAGGGGCCTCTGGAAAGTGCAGCCAGCCGAGTGCTGGGGCGGCGGGTTCCCCTGCCGTGCGGCGCCTCTCCTCCGGCCCGGCCGTGCCGTGAGGGGGCTGAGCATTCGGCTCCCCTGGCCCAGGGGTGACGGCGGCGAGGGCCGGAGCAGGGGTGTTGGTGTTTTGTTAGGAAAACGCGCCGCTCCAAAGGTGTGGCTGCTGTACAGCTGGAGATGCTCGGGGAGGGCTTTCTGCACCCCGCGGCACGGGCTTTTCCCAGGCGCCAGGAGCTCTTTGTGTTGGTGTTTGGGGAGCTTTACCCTTCCCAGCGTCTCCCCTCCATCCCCTCCCCGCGCCCTGCACGGCTCTTTGGGAGGGGGCGCGCGGCCGTTCCCGGGAATCGGTGGCCCGTTGCCTTGGCGATGGCAGGGCCAAGGGATTTCGGCTGGGCGAGGAGACGGGCGGGAGCTGGCAGTGACCACACAAGTGCGATGTGCGGGAGGATTTCAGGGGGAGGCTGTATCCTGGGAAGTGACACCTTCCTGCTGGGAGCTGTGAGGGAGCATTGTCCCCATCAAAATGGGCAGGGCAGGGGGACGGGTGTGTGATCCAGCTGGAGCTGCTCCGGCACGGTTTGGGGCTGGAGGGCAACAGATGTGCGGTGAGGTGTGAGCTGGGGAATGGGGCAGATCTGGGAGCTGTCGATGCACAGGAGGGATTCGGGACCCTGAGCCCCACGGAAATGTCAGGGCTGCCTGTCCTGGTGGGGGTCTGGCAGTTTGAGCGGTCTCATGGCAGCTCCACCGCCAGCCCCGAGCGGTTTGCCATTGATTTCCATTGTGGCAGCTGCGAGGGATGTCGTGGAGCGGGTAAACAGCACCAAATGGATTGGTTTGGGGGAGGCAGGAAAAAAACCCCCTCGCTCCTCCAGCTCCCCTGGCAAGGCATCTGCGCCTTGGGGTACAGACCCAGGGACCGAAACGAAACCCGTTCCTCAGCCGGCGGCAGGTGAAGGTGACATCTCTGCAGGCAGGAGCGACCCAGGGAGGGGCTGGGTCCCGCCTGCATCCCCGCGACGGCCTGGGTTCTCCCAGTGCCGCGGAGCAGGCAGTGCTGCGGGCAGCGCGGTGTTTTCGCGGCGGTGGAAGGGGGTTTGCAATATCGACTCCTTGCTGGCTGACTGTAATTGCTTAACAGCCGTTAGGAGGG
The DNA here is from genome assembly GCA_011801015.1 of Ardeotis arabs. Lineage (NCBI taxonomy): Eukaryota > Metazoa > Chordata > Aves > Otidiformes > Otididae > Ardeotis > Ardeotis arabs. Next base: position 16,783 of record JAAGAY010146424.1, read on the forward strand.
TTGGCGGAGAGGTGCTCGACCTCTGTGGCGCGGGCTCGGAGGCTGTGGGCCCTGAGGAGCGCTGGGCTGTGGTAATTAAACCAGTGGGTTAATAACAATGCCGCCGCCGCCACCTTTGCTGCAGCTGTGTCTGGGTTTAAATGTCACCTCGCTTCGCGCCGCTGCTCCTTCCGCCCCACGCGGAGCCCTGTCACGGGGGAATGGGAGCCGCTGAGCTGGGTGCTGGAGGAACTTTGTCCCTTTGTCCCCAGGGGCTCAGCGTCGCTCGCCGGGACGCGGCCTGGAGCGAAGCAGGGTGGGACTCTGCCCGTGCACCCGTGTCGGGTGGGAGGATGCTGAGCGGTCCTGGGCGGTGCTGCCGCCTCCTCCAGCGCCGTGCCCGCTGCCGAGCCAGTGCTCTTCATCCCCGAGGAGTCCTCGTCTGCCGCTCAGGGGTTTTCATCCTTGGGTGGGCGCCTGTGGGACGACGTGGAGCTGCGGCCAAGGCTGGAGCCGGGCAGAGCATGCCGAGGCATTCCCTGACCGCCATCCCATCCTGGCAGTTTTGCTCCGGTGGCTCCATCCGTTCCGTACATGGCTGCCTGATGGCTGGGAACCAGCCTGTCCCATCTGACCTCTCCCTGTGGGACCCTTCCTGTTGGGCAGCCAGGGCTCATCGAGGCTGAGCATCTAGCTGGAGGGCAGGAGCCGAGGATTTTGTGAATCCCAGCCCTGATCTTTTTGCGGACGCTCCTGGGAGCTTCCCCTGCTCCACGCGGAGGCAGCTCGGCTCGCTGGGCCGTGTCTGGGTTTATCCCTGGTGACGGCCCATGTCTCCGGTTTATCCCTGGCGCTGGCTCGTCTGGAGGCTGCTGTGACTCAGAGCTGCTTGATGCGATGGCGCGCGCATCTCCTGCCCGCTCCGTGCGCTGCCCTGGCAGCATTGGCATCGCTCCCGCGCTCGCTGGGGGAAGAGCTCTCACTGCGTCCCTGCCCAGCGTCCCCAGGTAGCGCCGTCCCCGAGCGAGTCCTGCAGCCCTCCCCATCTCTCGCCCCCTGCTACCCGCCTCTGCGCGGCCCTTTCTGGCCCTTGAGAGGGAGACAGGGGCAGGTCAGCGGGGTTAATCCGTGCTGCGGTGCATCCCGGGGGGATGCTGGGCATTGCTGGAGTGGTCCTGGAGGGCTCAGGGAGGATGCGCGGGGGGAACCGAACCAGGGGGAACCCAAAACACCGCTCCCTCCCTGCACTGCTTTCTCCCTCCTCCTCTTCTCGTACCCCTGGCCCGCTGCTCTCTCGCAGGAGCCAAGTTCGGACCAAAGGGGCTGGATTTTTTGGCGGGGGAGCCAAGTGATGCTCACTGGTACCAGATGCTGGCCTTTCCCTCTCTCAAGGAGGGCACTTATTTCCCATTCCCACCCAGGCTGATCGGCGTTTGGGTGTTTGGCTAGGGCTGCCCTTGACTCTCCTATCCAATATTTAAATTGCAGGGGAATAGACATCGATGCACAAGCCTGGCAGCATTTTTCCAGAGCTTTGCTGGCGCTTCCGCTCCTCCTGCGATGCGGGCGTCCCTGGGAGCCAGCCCTTGCCTCCCCGCCAAGGAGAGGGCTTTGCTGAAGCACGCAGGTTTCGAACCCCGTCGGAGCAGCGGAGGTCACCCCGTCTGGGTGCGGGGGTAGGGGGGGGGGGTGGCTGTGCACAGCCATCCCCTCTGGATGCAGCCTGGGATGCCGCTGCCTCAGGTGTGCTGGCCAGGACCCCCCATACGAGGGGTTCATCCATCCTGGGGACAGGACTTGTGGCGTGCCTGCGTCGCAAACGGATGCTGGGCTGGCAAATCCTGTGGGAGACAGGATTATCTGCTCCGAGGCCGGGAAAGATGCCCTGCGTGGGTACGGCAGAGCATCCCGTCCCTTGGCAGGTCCCTGGGGAGCACTGAACAACTCGTGGCCGTGATTAATCCCCAGATCAACGGGGAGGGGAACAACGCTGTCCCCGGTGCTTTGTGCCGGAGCAGTTGCATCTGCAGCCTCGACGCGGCGGGGATCGGCTTTATTTCCAGCGCCTGTGCTGGCTGGAGTGTCCCAGCAGTGACGGGGATGCCCCGACAGCAGAGGAGGCGACAGGAGGGTGCTGGACCCGGTCCCGCTCCCCGCTGCGATGCTGCCATCCCCTCTGTGGGGCGGCGGGCGGGAGGGAGCGGGGATGGAGATGGGCGAGGGAGGAGGGAGGCAGGGAGCTGCCAGGAGGGAGCCGGAGCTGCCAGGGCTGAAGAATGGCTGAGCGCAGAAGAAGGGGCTTTGGAGCTTCATTTCCTGTCCCCGCCGTGGGGATGGGATTTGTGCTGCCATCTCCAAGGAGACGCCCGCTGCGCGGCCGCTGGAATACTAATGGCACGGGAGGCATGCGGTGGGGGGCTCCGGGGGCACCCCAGCCCCTCCTCGGCCAGTCCCTGGGCTCTGAAGCCCCCCCTATGTCTCCCACTGTGGCAGCCCCCGAGGCTGTGTCGTTTTGGGGGGTGGGAGGCCCCCAGGACTTGCTGTTGGGGGGAGGAGGCTGTGGAGGGATGGGGACATGTCTGCCGTACCCTTGGAGGGGGGCGGTGACCCTCTTGCCGTGGTGCTCGTGGCCGGGGGACAGGGCTGCACCGCTGCTCGTGACGTCTGGGGCTCCCCGTTAGTGTGATATGGGGGCAGCCGGTTTTTGGGGGTGCCCACGGGCGTTCATGGCAGTGGCTCTTGGACACCCACCTCTGTGAGCGTCGTGTTGAGCTTCCCTCGGCGCTGGTTTGAAACGCGGAGCCATGCGCCGGCGCCAGGACTGACAGCCGAACCACACCCCTCCTCCGTCCCACCAGGTTTTGGGGAGCCTGTCTGAAAGACTCGGAGGCACCCCTATGGGGGCAGGGAAGGGAGGTGTGCCCCCCAAATAACTGACACATTTTCCCAGTCTGTGCCGTTATTCTGGGGAAAGCTGGTTGTTTGGATGCTGGGAGGCGAGGGCGGTTTGAATCAACCCTCCCTTGGCAGCCTGAGAGGGTGTGAGCTGAGAGGGTGTGAGCTGAGAGGGGGTCCCTGGGTTGGGAGTAATTAACGCAGCACGCGGTAACGAAGCCGAGACAGCCTGAGAGGGTGTGAGCTGAGAGGGGGTCCCTGGATTGGGAGTAATTAACGCAGCACGCGGTAACGAAGCCGAGACGGGGCTGTTGGTGAGGTCTCAGCGACGGTGCCCCTGGGAGGCAGGAAGATGGGTTTGGGGAGAGTGCGTCTGGGGGGGCTCGGAGCTAGGGGGTGCTCCGGGAGAGCTGGGGCCGGAGGGGCAGGGGAGCGGGCGTGCATCCCTGCAGATGGATGTGGAGTGAGATCCCGCGGGAGCTCATCCCGGCTGGCGCTTACGTAAAGGGCCATGGGCCAGGCTGCAGGGGGGTAATTAAACCTGCTGCTGCTGAGCCGCTGCAAGCTGCTTAGTGCGGATGTAACGAGGGGAATCGCAGCCAGAGCCCCCCGCCATCATTCCCTGCATCCCTCCCCGCTGGGAGCAGCGGTGGTGGCAGCGCCTGCCCCGCACCGGGGCGAGGGGGTGTCCCTAAAAGAGGAGCAGTGTTGGGGTGGGGAGGACACGGGAGGTGGCTGTGGTCTCACTCCTTCTCTCCCCCCGCAGATGGCGAGAGGCTGGGGGAGGTGACCGATCCCGGCAGGCGGCCGGCGGCAGCCCAGGCGTCGGCGCGGCAGAGGAAAACCGAGGACTCCAGCGAGAGCCGTGAGGAGGAGCTGACGGTAACCGGAGAGCCGGAGCGTGGCGGGGTGGGAAGGGGCCTGCGGAGGTCGCTGGTCCAAGCCCCCTACCCAGTGCATGGCCAGCTAGAGCAGGGTGCTCCAAGCCGTGTCCGGCTGAGCAGGTCCAAGGATGGAGAGGGCACAGCTTCTCTGGTTCTGCTCAGCAACCCTTGTGGTGGATTAAAAAATCCCAAATATCCCATTGAACCTCCTGGCGTTGCGCCTTGTGCTCTTGCCTTGTTGCTGCGCTCCTCTGAGAAGAGTCTAGCGTGATTTTCTCTTGTGTAGCCGTCAATGACAATAAGGCCCCGCTTTGCTGGCAAAACCACCTTCTCTGTCCTGTGCTCCATCTTGCTAACCTCCGCTTGTCTGTCCTGGACTGGAGAGCCCCAAACTGGACCCAGTGTACCCCAGGTGGGCTCTGAGAGCAGAAGCTGGAGAGGACCTCTCCTTGCTCACAGCCCAGGAGGCGCTTGGCATTGTAGCCACGGAGACACCAGGCTGTCCCCTCTTCAGCCCTTGTCCCCGAGAGGCTTTGGAGCGGGGCAGGCAGGTGGGATGGCGGGAAGGGGACCCGCATGTGTCCCCTGCTCCATCCCAACAGCAGCTCACTGCCAGACTGCTGTGGAGCCTCCTCCGCCTGCGCTCCCCGGGATGTGACGGCGGAGCTGGGACAGTGCGGGGATGGCACGGGCTTGCTCCCACCCTGCCGGCGGCTGCCGACATGGTGCAAGAGGAGGATGCTCTGGGTGGCTGCAGAAGAGCCTGGCTCCTCCTTGCCACTCTTGCCTTTTTGGCAAGCCAGGGGCAGGTGAGTGCTCCCCTCATCCCTCTAAATTAGGAGACATAAGCGCTCGGATTAACCTACTCCCTTTAAAGGAAGAAGGGGAGCGGACATGCATCCCGCTTCCTCTGCCCACGAGTGGACATAAAGATTGCTTCTGCTCCTTCGGAGACAGAGCCCAAAGGATTCAATTCCCAGTAGCCTGTCAGACTGGGCAAATATTTGGGATGAACAGAAAACTCACTGTCTGGGCGATGTTTCTCCTTGGCAGAGGAAGGGAAACGAGTTCAGCTGGAACATTTTGAAACTCTGCTCCCCAGGACACCTTGCCAGTATTTTTCTGCCTCCTCCTCCTTTCCTTTGCCGTTAGCCCTGAAAGCTTTTCCCTTGGTTTGGCAACACCTGACATCCCAAACGAGACGTGTAGATCTAGGGACACCTCCTACAAGCACAGCTGGGCTGGCCCCGGTCCCCTCCATCTCTCATCACTCCCTCCTGCTTCCTCGGCAGAGCGACGGGCAGGACTGGGATGGCTGGTTCTCCAGAGACCAACGGTTCGACCGAACCACCGCACACCCCAAACTCAACCTGACCAAGCAGGCTTTGCCCTGGAACGAGCAGGTAGGCGGGCAGGGCGCAGAAAGGGGGTGGTGGGGGAGGAGGAGGTCCCAGGAGGAGGTACACCCTGCCCCTCATTGAGGAGCCCTCAGCCCATGTCCCTGCATTGTGCCAGGCTCCAAAGCCATCTCCAGCTGCCCTCCTTCTGCTCTCCATCACACGTCCCGGGGGCTCTGCCTGGTCCTGGGGTCAACGTGGTGCCCATGGGTGCGTCAGCCCCCTCGTCTGTGTGGGTGTGCAAGGGGATGTGCTGCTGCGTGTCTGCTCCAGGTGGGTCCACGCTGCGGCCCTCTCCTGGGCAGGCTGTGAGCCATTGGATCGGATGCTGGGGCTGGGTGAAGGATGGAGCTGGGCTTTTGGTGCCCTATCCAAACAACATCCCTTGTCCCAGCGTGCTCGGGACGCACAGGAGCGGCAGCAGCAGGAGGGTTATCTCCGGGGGGCTGGCGTTGTGTCCCTGGGACTGGCACAGGGGCGGGAGCCCAGCCCTCCTCAGTGTCACTGCAGCAGAGCTGAGGCCGGGCAGGTGACATCCCTAGGGCTTGCCATCCGCGTTCCAGCCTGCCCTGACGCTCCTCTCCCTCTCTTGTCCCGCAGTACAAAGGGAAGGCAAACCTGCATGTTTTTGAAGACTGGTGCGGAGGGGCCGTGAGGCACCTGAGGAAGAACCTCCATTTTCCGCTCTTTCCCCACGTGAGTCCCTGGCCCGATGGCGGTGGGTGGGAGGGAGGGTCCGCTCATCCCTCTCTGTGTGCTGCTGGGTCTCCACTGGCTGTGGGCTTGGTCCTTGATATCTTTGCTTGTTTTGGTTTGGGTCAGGGCAGGTAACTCCCAGCAGAACAAGGCTGGAGGGAGAGGTGGGTGGTGATGGGACCTCCACGTCCCTTCTGGTGCCAGACACGTGGGACCCCAGGATAACCAGGAGGAGGTGGGCTGGGTGATGGTGCAAGGCCTGAGTCTGGGCATGAGCTCTTCATAGTTTCATGTCCCTGTCCCTCCTCCCCAGACCCGCACCACGGTGAAGAAGCTGGCTGTGTCGCCCAAGTGGAAGAACTACGGGCTGAGGATTTTTGGCTACATCCACCCCTTCAAGGATGGTGAGTGATGAAGCTTGGCCCCTTCTCCCTCTGCAGCAACATGGAAAAGCTGCCACCTTCTCCCTTCTTGGCACGAGGTCGAAGGGCTCTTGGAGACAGTCCCCACACCCCTGGCTCCCAGGCAGGGGGGTCTTTCTGGAGCAAAGACTCTTTTCCCTGGTTGCTTTGAAGGGAAGCAAAGTCCCAGTCCCATCCAGGACAGCCACAGCGTGGTGTCCAGGGCAACCCCGTCACCTCTGTCCGTCCGCCCCTGTTTCCCCATCTCACAGCCAGGCACCGGCGCCGAGCCCATGCCCCTGCGGCTGCCGTATTGCTCTGTGGTGACTTTCTCAGTTGCTCTCTGCAGGGGATTTCCAGTTTTCCGTGGCGTCGGATGACAACTCGGAGTTCTGGCTCAGCTCCGACGAGAGTCCGTCCAACTCCCGGCTGGCTGCATTCGTGGGCAAGGTATGTGCTGTTGGCCTTGACCCTCTGCCTTCACCTGCGCCGGGGACGGCTGAGCTCCCACCGAGAGCGACTGCTCCCGCAGGGTGCCTCGCTCCCTGCTCGCAGCATGCCGATAACCATCCCGAGTGCCTTCCGGGGATCCCTAGCGCTCAGCTGAGGACGTTTCAGACCCTGAAAGCAGCTCTCCTGCTCTGCCGCCTCGGGAAATGCAGGGCTCTTTCAGCCTTGTGCCCTCTCTGCCCCTGGTGTGGCTTCTGAAGGACCATCTGCCCCGTGGTCCCATCCCGGTTGTAGCTGCCGAAGACCAGCTTATGTCCCAGAATAGGAGATTTAATATTTGCTCCGGGATTTTCTTGGCATTAACTCCTATAGCTGGAAAGCCTGGGGTCTGTCATCACACCCGTGCATTTTTGGGATCTTGGTGGTGTTGGCCGGTGGCAGGAGTGTCACCAGCTGGAGACAAGCTGGGGACAAGCAGGCCCTGGGATAGAGCTCCTGGGGTGTCCTGCCCAAAGAGCCTTTCTGCAGCACGGCATAGTGCCGATGGAGCTGGAGGAGAGGTTCTCACAGCCTGGTGGGGTCTGGGCCTCGTGCCCGCTTGGTCCGTGGTGTCCCCAGTGCTCTCACACGCTCCTCCTTCCTTCCCCCAGCTGGGCACCGAGTGGACGGCGCCCGGAGAGTTCACCAAGTTCAGCTCACAAGTCTCCAAGCCCCTGCGGTAAGTGTGTCCTTGCTCCCGCTGCCCGCCTCGGGTGGATGGAATCGGGTACCGGTTCCTCCTCCGTGGGAGGAGGCCCCAGCTGTGGTCTCTTCCCAAAAGGCACGTGGGGTCTGGGCTGGACAGGAGCTGCACCAGCCATGCCCCCAGGTCCATGGCTTGAAGGTGCTGGGGGCCGCAGCCACCTCTGCAGGTGATGGGGTGGGGACGGGGGAATCCCTCCCACCTCACGCAGTGGGGTGGGGGAGCAGGTACCCGCATCACGCTGCCGGCCTCCTTGGCCCGGGAAGGTTTAGCCGCATGTGAACAAGACGGAGGCGGTTTTATGAGATGGCTCCTCTGGCAGGGGAGCTCCCATCGCCCTGGCAGTGGTAACGGTTGGCTCAGCAGTCGTTTTTAACTGGTGGCTTCTCCTCTTGCGCAGCCTCATGTCCTCCCGGCGCTACTACTTCGAGCTGCTCCACAAACAAGACGACCGAGGTTCGGACCACGTGGAAGTTGGTGTGAGTAAACGTCCCCACCCCGCGCTCCTTTCAGGGCTTGTTCTGTCAAGACCTGGTGCCAGGGTTTTTCCCGATGCGCTTTAAAACACTTTATCCTGGAGCAAAGCCATGATTTCCCCCCTCCCATGACTACCAGCAGCTCAATCCACAGGGGGGACAGGGTCAGCGTCACTCCGACGGAGCTGGGGCTCATCTCCCCCTCTCCCCGGGCTGTTCCTGGGCAGGACATCTGGCTCGGGCTGCTTTTCTCTGTGCTCATCTGACCCTTTGGTGCCGATGGCCTTTCGGGAGCTGAAAACCCTGCTCTTGCACCCTCGTGCCCCGGCCTTGCCAGTGTGCTCCCCTTATGGATGCTAACGGAGCGGCCCCTCCACTGCAGGCTCCAGCGGCGATGGGACGCCCAGCTCCGCATGGCTGGTCCCGTCCCTTCTCCTTGGCCCCCTGCGGAAGGGCTGGCAGAGGGGGAGGTCCCCTGCGGGCTGTGGGCCAGGAGAGCCCAGGCCACGCAGGAGCAGAGCAGAGCAGGCAGGTCCTAGGGCACCGTCTGCGAGGCGCAGTCCCCTTGCTGGCTTGCATCCCGGGTCAGCGGCGGGGGAGATGGCTGGGGTGATGGAGGGGGTCCGCGTTTTCTTTTTCCCCTTGGAGATATCCTGAGTTTCAGATGTGAACGTGTCTGCCTTGGCTGCGCAGCCCCAGCAAAGCCTCGGCGTGTGTGTCAGGAGCTTGGGCTGTCTGTGGGAGGGGAGGATGTTGGCTCCTTAGCAAAGGTTCCCTTTCTCCCGAGCAGTCATTAATCACCCAGTCCAACTTCTGCCAGCAAAGCATCAGAGAGGCTGACAACACCCCTTCCTCGCCTCTCTCCTCCGCATCGCTCAGCCTCGCCCTCCCGGGCCCCTCTGGGTCCGTCGATAAGATCTGCGTTTCTGCCGCGCAGGACAAATACAGGGGGAGCCGTTTTCTGCTGGAGGGAGGGAGGGAAGCCTTTCAGATGTTCGGAACAAAACAACAACAAGAAAAAAGTGGGACTCTAATGCATCTCTGCCTGTGGGCATTCGAGGGCTTGTCCAGACAAAGGCTCAGAGCACGCTTTCAAAACGCACGCCATTAAATCAGCGCAGGGACTGTGCAGCCCCTCTTGAGTCGGCGCTGTTAACGTGCATTCCGCAGCACCCGTGCGAGGCGCGGGAAGGAGAGGAGGTGGGGTAGCATCGTGAGCTTTGGCTCAGGTCCTTGATGGTGCCCTGGCCTCCCTGCTCCGTTCTCGGAGGGTGTGGGGGGGCGTGCGGAGATGCAGTCTCATGTGCCGCATCGGCCCTTCCCCGTGAGGCGGGACGCGTGGCTGGGCTGCCTCCCGTGATGTTGTTGGCCCCGCCGCTGATGCGGGGCTGGGTCTGGCCCAGAGGGACCACGGGCGGCTGTGTGGCAGTCCTGAGAGGGCAGTGACACCAACCTGCATCCCTCCTCCGGGAGCCTTCCCCTCTCTGACCGCACAGGGGACGCCTGCTGATCCCAAATCACCTGGGGTAAAGGCAGGAGATGGGCCGGGGTCTGTGCTGGGCAGGAGCAGGCCTCTCCCGTGTCCCTCTCCCACAGGGTCGGGGCCAGGATCAGTGCAGGTGGGTTTCTGGGAGCTGAGGACGGGGCAGGACCCGTCCTAGGGTGCCTGGCGTTGGGCAGCGGCGTCCTGAACCCCTGCCTCCCTCCCACTCATTCTCCCTCTCCTTTTCTTTTTCCCCAGTGGCGAGTTTTCCTCCCCAGCCTGAAGTTCGAGGTGATCGACTCCCCCTACATCTCTCTGTACACAGGTGAGGGCCACGCGTGTGCAGGGGGCTGTACGTGGGGTGCAGCCGGGGAGAGACGGCTCCAGAGCCCGGGAAGGAAACCAGGTCCTGGGAAATCGGACTCTGGGGGAAGATCTCAGCCTCTCAGACCCACCTGAGCTTTTGCTGGGTGTAGGGAAGGAGGCAAGGGGCTGCAGTGGGGAGGGGTGATGCTGGAGCGTGCTGCGGCCCTCCTAAAGCTGGGATGCAGAGGTGACTCCCCGTGGAAACGCAGCTCTCCCGGCACTCCAGCCTCGTCCCTGCTGACTGGACCACAGAGGGCTGGCTCCTCGGCCTCGCCCTGAGTTATGAGGAGCTGTCGTGTAAGCGGGGATGGACGGCGCAAGGTTTAATTAAATCTATAGATCTTCTGCTTCCTGCCCCTTCCCTGGCAGCCAGAAAGGGCTTGATGGATGGGTCCTGCCCCCGTGCTCGGTACGCTGGAGGCCTGGCCATCAAACACGCCTCGGAAGGTGTTGATAGGGCGGAGGGGACAGGCAGCAGGTGGGGATCGATGGGGAGAAGAGGGATGGAGCGGTGTTGCTGGTATTGATGCAGGTGCCCACGAGATGGATGAGCTGCAGATAAACTCCCCCCGGCCACTGTCCGTCAGCGCTGGCTCTTTCCGCGTCTCTTTTCCGCCCCCCAGCCCTGTCAGACCCCAGCAGCGTCCCGGGGCGAAGCCACGTCACTCGTGGGGAGCCCGTCCCCATGGCGTGGGGGATGCCAGCAGTGCGCAGAGGGTCCTCCTTCCTTCCCTTTCTCCGAGCTTTTCCAGGGCTTGCGGCCCAACCTTGGCCAGCCGCACAGAGGCGTTGGGGGAGCCTTTCCCCACTGGCAGCAGGAGAATTTGGGGCTCGGGAAAGGGGGCCCTGTTTGCCGCAGGGCTGCTCCGCGGCAGGCAGGGCTGCCTGGAAAGGGAGCACCCTTGGGTGCTCGGGGCAGGCAGCTCTGAGCGTGGCCGAGGGCACTGGAGCGAGGTGACCTCCCTCGGGGAGGTCTGGGGGCTGGTTGGTGGCCAAGGCCGACCTGCCACCCTCCTCCCTGAACAGGAGGCAAAAGCAGCTCCTGTTGCGTTTGCCTGCACCTCTGCAGGGAAGAACATTCGGGTTTAATTCCTGCGTTGCTGGCAGCCAAGGCCCCGCAGCACTCCCACCCCTTGCTCTGGCCCTAGTGAGCGATGCTGCAACCAGAGCCGGGCTGCCTGGCCGAGATCGGTTGTATCCTTGTCCTTGCTGTGCTCATTAGCTAACGGCAATAATCATTAGGCTGATTAGTCACGGGGTCTGAGCCTGTGAGAGGGCTGGAGTCAGCTCCCCTTGTTCCCCTGGGAGCAGGAGGAATCCATGATGCTCCCAGCTCTCTTGATGGGAGGGATGGAGAGGCTGGGAAGTGCCGCCTTGGAGGATGCTCCTGGGACAGCGCTCCGTATGCATGTGCCTGTGGGGTTCAGCCCCTGCCCTCGCCTCCTGCAGATGAATCGTCCCTGAAGATGAACCATGTGGAGCACATCCCGCAGACCGTGGCCAGCCACGGCGGGAGCTACCTCTGGGAGGCACAGCGAGACGAGCACGGCGCTGACATGCTGAAGTCTGACCCCAGGGACACCTTCTTCCTCAGTACGTGGCTGGGACCAGACCTTCGCACATCTCTGTGTGGCTTTGGGGGAGGAAAAAGGCAGGACCTGGCTGCCACAGGCACCCAGAGCATCCCTCCTACCTTCTGCCCATCTCTGGATGGTTTGGGCTACGGACCCTACGGTGGGCTGGGCTGTGGAGGTGGCGGGGTGCGGCCTGGGGCTGACCTGCCGCTGCTTCTCCCCAGCTCCTGCGATCGAGGCCTCCCGAGTGGAGAACGTGCTGGTGCCCTGTGCCTACAGCCCCACCTACGTGGTGAAGGACTTCCCCATCGCCCGCTACCAGGGCCTGCAATTTGTAAGTGTCTCCTCGCCACGAGGATGGGGTTGCGCTCCCATGGGACACGTGGTGAAGCGGAGCGCTTTGCCCTCACCCCAGGGCGGGGATGTTTCCACCTGGTTAAAATCCAGGAGAAAATGTCCCTCGCTGGAGGATCAGGCTGAGCTGCCCCATCTTAACCGAAGGAGTTTGGGCTGAAAGCCCCACGGGGTGTTTGAGATGCTGGGGGTCACCTCGGTGTCGAGGGGCCGTGCCAGTGGCCTCGGGTTCGTGGCTCCTAGCCCTGCCGGCCCCCGCTTCCTCGGAGCGAGCCTGCTCTGTGCTGGGCTGATGGCGGCGTGGCCGTCTCCCCAGGTCTACCTCTCGTTCGTGTACCCCAATGACTTCACGCGCCTCACTCACATGGAGACGGAGAACAAGTGCTTCTACAGGGAGTCCCCCCTCTACCTGGAGAAGTAAGTGCTGGGGGGCCGGCGTTGGGGGTGGCGCAGGGAGGAGGAGGAAGGGCCTGATGTCAGCAGGGCACTCGGAGCTGGGGAAACGATGCTGAGATGTTGCATCCTCGGCTGTGTGTCCCCAAGCCCCATCCCCCATGGAGGGGCCACCTCCAGGCTGGCTTGTTCCCCATCTCTCGGGCACGTAGCAGCTTGAGGCCTGGCAGTGCTCCTGGATTCTGGGAATCCCAGCTCCCTTCGGGATGTTCCTCCCTACGTGCATGCAGGCTCGCGTGCGTGCGAGCACGTCCCTTCGTGCGTACGCTCCTCCCTTATCTCCGGGACCTCGTCCCTCCTCTCTGTCTCCAGGTTTGGTTTTTATAAGTACATGAAGATGGATGAAGAGGAGGAGGACCCACGCCAGCGAGCCTTTCTCTTTCTCAGCCCAGACAGTGAGTCACCGCTCCCCGCTGGCAGCTTTCGGGCACCTCAGCAGCTGGCACCGCTAGCCCATCCGCCCGGAGATGTGGCCCGTCGGCATGCCTCCAGGGATGCTGGGGGGCTCGGGGAGGGCAGGGCTGCGCAGAGCAGCTTCCCTCCAAGCAGTCCCACGTGCTCCGTGGTCGCACATCCCGCTTGGCTCGGCCGCAGAGTGCTGCGGGACACAGGAAGCAGGATGCTAGGGTTGGGATTCACCTTCCCTGCTTCTTGAAGCCGTGTACCCACATCTCCTGGGCTGGCCGGGTCAGTGGGCAGCAGGGTACGAGCGGGCCTGGGGTGTCCGTGCAGTCCGGGGCTGCTCGCGGAGGAGCCGGGTCGGTCAGAGCCTGCCTCGCTGTCGGTCTGCAGCCGGCAAAGCCCTGCCGGGCGACGTTTGCTCCTGGGTGAAGTAAGAGTGGTGCCAAGATGTGGCCCAGGTTTGGAGGGGGTGATGGGTGGAGCCGGGAGCTGCCAGCCCTGGTGAGCGTGGGTCAGTGGCCGCCAGCTCTGGGTCTCCCTTGCCCAGCAGCCGCTGGTGGGTTACTCTTGCTGGGGACAAGCCTTCCCTGCTTGTCTCAGGCCAGCGTGCTCACGGGGGAGGTGTGCCAAGCCGCCAGGACCCTTGGGATGTTTATCTCTGGCTTTGCTCTCTAGATTTCCTAGAGGATGAGGATGAGGAGGAGGAAGGAGTGGACAGCCCTGAGCCCACCGACCCACCTCCTGAAGCCAAGGAGAAGAGCTTTGCGCCAGAACCCAGAGCCAAAGGGAAGGAGACCCCACCGGTCACCGGGGATTATGGAGACAACCTGGACGATTACAGCTTTCGCCCCGGGCAGGGTCGGGCCCGGGCCACGGCGAGCACGCCTGGGCAGCCGGCACGATGGAGTGCGTCCCAGCAGGCCAGCGCCAGCCCGGTGACTGTCCCTGGGGACCTCCGTGGTGAGGAGGACACCGGCCCCGCACCGGAGCAGGTCCGTGGGCGGATGCTCAGTTGGTTACCCCAGGATCCCAGTGAGGCTGAGGAGGATGAACTGGGACTGCTGACATCTTCAAAGCATGCCGGGACTCTGAGCCTTCAACCCCACCTCTCCGTTCCCATCTTTGGTGGCAAAGCCAAAACGCCAGGTCCCAGCAAGCCTGCAGCACCCAGGGAGGACAAAAAGCCCCAGAAAGCCCAGGAGAAGGTCTACGTGACCAGGCTGCAGCCAGGGAAGCGCAAAGCCCCAGCCCAGGAGCCGGCCTTCCCCGACATCTTCCTTTACCCAAAGCCTCTGAAGAAAGTCCATCTCCGCTCTAGGACCCCTCAGAAGCATCCCATCGTCTCCAGCAAGCTCCGTGCTGTCCCTGGCCGGCGGACGCCCTGGCTTTTGAGCGACATCTCCAAGGAGAGGGACCCTGCCAGGCGGAGGAGTGTCCGTAAGGGTAGCAGGAGGTGGGAACGGCCGTCCAAGCCGGAGATCGAGCGGCGGGCGCTGCCCAGCCTCCTTGCCCTGGGTACCGAAGGGCTCTTCAGTAGGGAGACCCACGAGGACCCGACCCCTGCCCCAGGCAGGACAACGGCCACTGCTGATTACAACTCCTCCGAGGCGACCCGCTCGCAGGGGACGCGGGTGACATCCTTTCTGAAGATGTCAGAAACAACGACATCCCAGCAGGAGGAGGGAAAGGGCCAGGAGGAAGAGGAGGAGGAGGAGGAAGAGGTCTCAGACTACAGCTATGAGGCTGGGGAGCTGCAGCAGAGTTGGCTGGAGGACTCCATCAACTGGCAGAGGACGTTCAGCGTCAGCTCGGTGGATTTCGAGCTCCTGCGCTCTGACTGGAACGACTTGCGCTGCAACGTGTCGGGCAACCTGCAGCTGAGCGAGAGCGAGGTCGTCGACGTGGTGGCGCAGTACATGGAGAAGCTCAACGAGAAGAACGGAGGGTAGGGAGGGAGCGGGGCGCGGGCGGGAGGCTGGGGGGATGCCCTTTTGCCCCGCTCAGCTCCCTGGGGCTGCGTGGTGGACTCAGGCCAGCCCCTCAAGCAAGGGAGCTGCGGGCAGCAGAGCTCGCGGTGGCGGTGCTTTCAAGTGCTTCTCCTTTGCCTGTAGCATCTACACCCTCCTGAGGATCGTCAACGTGGAGAAGCGCCGGGACACGGCGCGAGGGAACCGCTACCTGCTGGAGCTGGAGCTGGCGGAGCGGGGCCAGCGCACGGTGCGGCTCTCCGAGTACGTCTACGTCCTCCTGCACCACGGCAAGCGGGACGACAGCGCCGAGGCCAACCCTGAGGGGCCAGCCCCGGGGGCCACCGAGCCCCAGCCAAGCACCTGGAGCATCCTCTACGGAAAACCCGTCCTGTGCCGGCCCCTGCAGCTTAGCTGGAAGCAAGACGTGATGGTGCACTTCGTGGTACCCGGTAGGTGACGGCAGGACGCCGCTCCCGGGGGTCTCTGCTGCTCCCTCTGCCCCCAGCATCCTCCGGCGGGAGGAAGGCACCCCCTCTGCTCCCCGGTTGCATCCCCCAGGCTGGCCGAAGGGGGGTGAGGTTCTCTCATCACAAGATGCTGAGGTTCTCTCTTCCCAGCAGAAGGGGTGTTGGTTTGGTTGGGGAGGGGTGCTCTTGGGACCCCCGCCGTGAGCCTGAGGGAGGTTTGTGGCTGTGTCTGGCAGTGAAGAACCAAGCCCGCTGGGTCCAGCAGTTCATCTCGGACATGGCCCGCCTGTACGGGGCCACGAGGGATGCCAACTTCAACGTCATCCTGGTGGACTTCGACAGCGACGACATGGACGTCGAGAAGGCCCTGCGGGATGCCCGCCTGCCCCGGTAACCCACCCCCCGCGAGCTCCAGCTCCCAGCCAGCCGAGGCAGGTCTGCGGGGCTCCTCGTGGTGGGACAGCCCATCCCGGTGGGGCTCACACAACCTGCCCTCCTTTCCCGGGCTGGCATGGGTCTCTGCCTCACTGCCCCGCTCCTCCTCCATCTGTTTGGGGGTTCAGACTTGTTTCCCACGTGGAGGGGTCAGGGATGCAGAAACCTCCCCTGCCTCTGCAGAGAGACCCTCTGCATGAGTTGTGGGCACCTGACCTTCCTGGGAAGGTCCCCTCTCCTGGCTGGTGGTCCCTGTCCCCCCCTTGGCCATGTCCTTTTTGGTCACCAGCACTGACCCCTTGTCCTCTCTCGCCAGGTACCAGTACTTGCGGCGCACGGGGAACTTTGAGCGCTCGGCCGGGCTGCAGGCCGGTGTGGACATGATTGAGGTGAGGAACCATCCCTCACCCCGGTGCAGCTTCTCTCCCGGAGCTGTTTCGCCCTGATCCTCCCGCTTGTGTCCGTCCCCTCCCACAGGACGGGCACAGCATCGTGTTCCTCTGCGACCTGCACATCCACTTCCCCGCCAACATCCTGGACAGCATCCGGAAGCACTGCGTGGAGGGGAAGCTGGCCTACGCGCCCATCGTCATGAGGCTGAGCTGCGGCAGCTCCCCGCGCGAGCCCAACGGTAAGGGGGTCCCTCTGCCGTGGCGCCTTTCCAGCTGGGAACGTCCCCTGCCTGCCCCGGCAGAGCTCCGGCGCTTGGCTTGGGTTACAGCCGAGCTGGGACGTGCAGGGAGGGTGGGTGTGTTTCGTGCTGGTGGGATGGGATTCCCACCCAAGGGTGCTCGAGGCATGCTGGGTGCGATGCCCCCAAACCAGACTGTCACCCGGTGCGCCCCCATGGGAGGTGGCAGTGATGGGGATGGACCCGTGGTGGGAAGAGGGGTTGGGATGGGATGTTCCCGTGGTTCCCAGGGAGTGTGGAGAGCACAGAGGTGATGGCCTGGGGATTTGGGGTCCCCCACACCCCTTTCCTCATCGCTCTACCCTCTCCAGGCTACTGGGAGGTGAACGGCTTTGGCCTCTTCGGCATCTACAAGTCAGACTTCGACCGCGTGGGAGGGATGAACACGGAGGAGTTCAGAGACCGCTGGGGCGGGGAGGACTGGGAGCTGCTGGACAGGTGAGGCTGGGGGTCCGGGAGCCCCGTAATCCCCCGGGGCAGGGCCAGCCGCATGGATTTGGGCACATCCCCTGGGAAACCATCCTTCCCCTCCGTCGGGCTGGCTGAAGGCTGGGGCAAGGTGGTGCCGAAGGGGCAAAGCCTCCCTTTGTGGGGCCGGCCCCCTCCCTCCCTCCCATCCCTGAGCTGTCCCTCGTCCGGCCGCAGGGTCCTCCAGAGCGGGCTGGAGGTGGAGCGCTTGCGTCTCAGGAACTTTTACCATTACTACCACTCCAAGCGCGGCATGTGGAACGCCCGCAGCAAGAAGCCGCCCAAGGACTAGCGCCCCGAGCCCGGCCCGCCGCCACCCACCCCCGGGCCCGCCCGAGGCAGGCCACCGCCAGCGCCCGCTTGTCCCTGACCTCCTTGGTGCTGGCACGGAGCGCCCGTACACGAACCGTGGTCATTTTGGGGAGGGAGGGAGCGGGGAGGGCGAAAGCGGGTGGTGATTTTTTTTCTTAAGGGTCTAATTTCTTAGTCAGAAATGAATTTATTAACTCATTAGCGCCGGGACGAGGGGCATCCTGCTGTTGGGAGGGTTAAAGCCTCCGGCCTGAGCCCCGGAGCTGGTGGGTCCCTGGGGCTGTGCCGGGCCGGTGATGCCGGAGGCGGAAGAGCGGCACCCAGGCTCACAGCTGGCCCTCACTCTGCAGCCGGGGATCTGGCCCTGCCCCGCTGCGGCCATACGGGGTGGGGGGCAGACCCCTCCGCACGACGGGCTGGCGCTGCCCACGCCTGGGGGCCAGCTTGGGAGAGGGAAGGGCAGAGCCCGGAGCAGGGGGAGAGCAAATGACGTTTCCAAGCTAATTTCTGTGAAATTATGAGGTAGGAAGCTGTTTTCAGGAAGTTTTGTCTGTTTTGGGTTTTTTTTTATTCTTAAAAAATAAAATCGATGTCTTGGCTGGGATTTCCTGCCCCTCCCTCACCCTCGCGCCTCGGCAGGGACGTGCTGCCCAGCCGGCTGTAGGGAGGGAAGAGCCAGGCTGGCCTCTGTCCCTCGCCGCTCCCACGTCCCCTTGCGCCGACAGATGGCCGTGCTGATGGCAGGAGGCTTTTCCCCCTGGAAATCACCGCTGCCGTTTGGAACACCCTGCGGGGCTCGGGAAGCCTCCCCCATGGCGGGGCCTGGAGAGGAGAGCAGCGTCGGGCTGAGCCTGGCTGGCGCGGGCGGAAAGGTCAGGAGCCCTGGCAGGGTCCCGGTGGGACGAGCAGGAGGACGGGAATGGGGCAAGGATCCGCTCTCTCCGGCGGAAGTGGGTGGCAGCAGCGTCGCACGGGGCCCCTTTGCTGTTTCGTGCAGCACAGGGGAAGAGGTGGAGGAGGCAGCAGCCGTGTTTTTGGTGCCCAGACGCGCGCCCGGGCTTGTAGGGAGGCTGCTGAGCCTCCGCCCCGCAGCTGGGCTCCACCCGGGCGCCTGCCTGCACCCCACGCTGTGTGGGGGCTCTCCCCGGTGCCCCCGGGGGCTGGGGAGCGGTGGGGTGAGCCCCCAGCTGCTCCGCTCGCTCCCTTGCGCGCTTTTCGCAGGACGGCCGTGCCTGCCCGTGCCCGCGCTCTCTGTGCGCCTTGTCCCGTTGCACGTGGACGTGCCCGGCCGCATGCAGCGTTCCATGGGCTCCGGCAAACCCGCTCTGGCTCACGCCCGGCTGCGGCGAGCTCTGCTCTGCCAGGGCACCCCATCCCTGCAGATCCTCGGGGCCACCAGCACTGTGTCCCCGCTGCCCTCGCCGTCAGATTTCTCCAAGTGCGGGTGCGCCTGCGGAGCTGGAGCAGCCCCAGCCTTTCCCCAGGGGTCCTGTTCCCCACCCGCTGGGCTCTGCCAGCACCTGCTGAGCTCTGGGGCGACGATGGAGGCGCTGGGCTCAGCCACCCGCTTGCCGTCAGAAAACAGCCACAATCCGGGGCACCGGGGGCTCTTTACCCCAAATTTGGTGCCTCTGGCCTGGGGCTTTGCCGGGAGGGGACAGTTCTGGGCAGGCAGCGGGTTTTTCTCTCCTTGCCCCACTGCCTATTTTTTTTCCAGCACTTTTCCAGTGCTTTGTTGTGGGCGAGGGCTCTGCCTGCCGTGCCGTGCTGAGAGCTGGCCCTGTGGCAGGGCAGCTGGCCCGCGGTCCCTGGGCCAGCAGCCGGATCCCTAAAGCCACCTTTCCTTGGGGACAGCTTTTCCAGCAGCTTCCCAGCCTGGAGAGCTCACAAAGCCACTGGGATGGGAGCGGGCACTGGGCTCAGCCGTGTCCAAAGCTGCCACTGGTGCTGGGGATACTGGTCCAGCCCTCCCTGGGGGGATGCGGCGAGGGCGCTGGGGCTTGTTCGGGCGGTGGCGGTGAGCACCAGCCCCCAGCACCCTCGCCACAGGGCTGCCCCGGCCCTGGGGCCAAGTGAGGGGTCAGTGGAGGGTGAGGGTGAGGGGGAGCCTCCCCAACACCTCCGGGCTGAGAACGGACCGAGTGTGACAGCAGTGGAGGGTCCCGGGCAGCCTCCTGCCCTCCGCCGGGCTTTGCCGGGGGGTCGCCTCTTGGCAGCCCCCAGCGAGCGCTGGGTGCGGCGTTGGGCCCGCACTGCAGTGCCGGTGGAAGCGATGGCCCCCAAACTGGTTTGGCCCGTTTCAAATGCTCCCTCTTGGCTTATCTGGCTTCAAAGGGCTGCTGCTCCGTCCCACGCATGCAAACACTCCTTGTGAGCCCCCAGGGCCCGGGGGAGCCCCCCGTGCCCCAAAACCCACCACCCCCAGCTCTGCCTCCCCTCCTTCTCCTTTTGCAGCCCCCAAGCCCTCCTGGTTGCACCCATGGGTGCCCTGGGCTGGGGGTCCAAGGGGACGTGGTGGCAGGGACGCGCTGGACCACGGCCATGGTGTTGGGGACCGATGGTGATTGTTTTTGGAGCATCACAAAGACGGCTGAGACACGGCTCCGCTGGGGCAGCCGGGACCCCTGGGCACCCCGCCGGTGCCCGGGCCGAGCCCAGGCTGATTGCGGAGCTGCCGCAAGCCCCAAAAGCACAAACTTGGCTGCGAGGCAAGCGGGTTTCGAGCGCACATGCAAAACAACGGCGAAGAGACTGGTTGGATAAGGTCCCGGGGCGGGCCCGTGCCGCGGCCCCACGCCTGCTGCAGACGGCATCGCCCACCCTGCGCCAGGGCGCCCGGCACCCGCGGAGCACCCAGGGGTGCACCCGCCAGCCCAGGAGGATGCTGCAGGGCGACGGCCCCGCGGGGCCACCCAACAAGGTACGTGCCGGCCGGTCCCGCGCCCATCAGCGTGGCTGTCCCCAGCGCGGGTCCCCAGGGAACGCTGGTGGCACCTGCCCTGCCACCGGTCCCCGTGCCCCGGGTGGGAAGGGACAGCGCGGGTGCGGATCCGGCAGCTGCCTGGTTTTGGCCAATTTTGGCCAAGAGGCGTTTTCCCTCCTGGCCCCGTGCCTCAGTTTCCCCAGCGTGGCTCTCGGCAGACGTGCGCTGCGGCCAGGCTGCGCGGTGCCGCGTCGACCACTCCCTGCTCCAGCCGCCGATGGCACCAGCGGCCAGCGGCTTCCCTGGGGACCCGCTTCTGGGGACAGGCGCTCCGCGGTGCCCAGGGTGGGAGAGGACACCGCACACCCCGGAGCTGGGGTCTCCCTGGGGACCTGGCTCTGTCGCCCCACGGAGGAGGGGAGATGGGTGCCCCTGGGCTGGGGGCTCAGTGACTGGTGTAGGGACCCCAGACCCAGTTTGTTTGACCCTGCATCACCCTGAGCGTGGCCGGCTCCCCTCAGGAATCCCCCACTTTTGCTCCAGGGGGTTTGGTGCTGATTTGCAGCTGTGTAAACATCCCAGCGCATCCCCGCTCCCATCCAACGCTTTCCCTCTCAACCAGCTGCTCCGGGGCCAGCGTTGCCGCTTTCGGCTTCAAACCTCCCCCAGCCTCCCGTGGCCCCCAGTCTCCATCTCCGGGCTGCAGGGCTGTGTCACACGGGGGGACAGGGGCTGGAGAGACAGCCACCAGCAGGCTCGGGGTCACCCCTGGGACCCCCTCGGTCCCCTGGGGCTGGAGGGGCTCCCTGGCCGTCCCCAAGCCCTCGGTGTCTGAGGTGGGGACGCGGGCAAGCTTCGGCTTGCGCAGGGAGCGAACCGCCCTCCCCGCCTGCTCCCGGGGGGAACCCGTGATTCATCCGGGCTCGGAGGGCTGGGAGCGCCCCGCTGAGCTCTGCCAAACTCGGTGCACCCGCCAACGCTCCCCGTGTGGGTGGTGCCGAGGCGGGAGAAGAGGAGGGAGGTCCTTTGGGTTATCGCTGTACCCCAAAAACAAAGGGGGCGCTCCCAGTAAACCCATGAAGTCCCTTGGACTCCCCCAGGGCTGGGGACATGGGTCCCCCCCGTGTCAGTCCCCAGGCACCATGCGATGGTGGCACCGGGGCTGGCAGCCCACTGGGGTTTGGGGAGGCCATCAGAGTTGGGACCGTCACCCCAAAACACTGGCCCGCAGCTCTCGCCACCCTGCCCCGGCATCGCCCGCTGCTCCTGCTGACGGCGGCGTGTTCCTCAGGGGCAGCCGCCCTTTCCCCCTCCCAACGAGGCACAAAAGCCATGCGGCGTTGTCATCAACGTCCCGGCGTTGCCACCGCCGGGTGTCGTAAGCCCTGGCCAGCTCACCGGTCGGCAGAGCCCATAACGCTTCTGCCAGGCGGGTTCGGGGCGGTGACGCCAAGCGCTGAGCCCGGCTCGCTGCGGAGCTGAGGCCGCGTTGCCACGCTCACCATCAAACGGGCAGAGCCAGCCCCGCTCCTCAGCCGACGCTGCGCCACGGCCGCTGGGCACACGCCCCGCGCTCGCCAGCCTCAGCGCCGGGGGGGCTGAGAACAGGCACAACTCTGTTCAGGAGTGAGCAGCTCTGTTAGCGAGCCAGGGGCTGAGGGAGAGCGGTGTGAAACGGCACCATGGGGATTTCGGGAGCCGTTCCCCCAAGCACACCGGGCTGGGGGGGACATGGTGTCCCCCACCCCAGCCATGCCGGGGTCGGACAGGGCGGCTCAGTGGGTGGGGCGAGCCTAATTAGTACCTGTGTGGCGGCAGGGCTGAGTCACTCCGCGCTCTTTGCCACGGGCTTGCTGACGCTGATCTGCTTCTTTTTTTTTTTTTTTTTTTTTTTATTATTATTGTTTTTTAATTCCCTGGCTGATTTGGAAAGCAAAGCAGGCAGGGCCTGGCCAGTGATCGCTGCCAATTAGCCCCTGCTCCAGCCCTTCCCTGGGCTGGCCCCTGTGCTGGAGGGGTTTGCCCGTGGTGGGCAGCCCGGGGGGCTGGGGTCAGCGCTGGGGCTGCCTGGGGGTCCAGGGTTCTCCCAGGAGGTGGCTTGGGGGTCCGGGGCTCTATGGGGACGCTGCCCAGGGCTCACTGGTGGGGCTCTGGGGCTGGGTGAGGAGCTGGCCTGGGGGTCCGGCTCTGGTGGGAGGCTGTGTGGGGGTCTGGGGCTCTCCAGGGATGTTGCCCAGGGGTCTGGGGCTCGTTGGAGGGGCAATGTGGGGGTCTGGGGCTCAACAGCATGGCCATGTGGGTCTCTGAGGGTCAATAGGGAGGTTGCCCAGGGTCCAGGGCTCTCCGGGGATGCCGTGGTGGGGTCTGGGGCTTGCCAGAGGGACAACGTGGGGGTTGCTGGTGGGGGCCATGTAGGGGTCTGGGGCTCACTGGTGGGGGCCATGCATGGATCTGGGGCTCACTGGTGGGGCCATGTGAGTGTCCGGGGCTCCACTGGTGGGGCTGCCCAGGGGTCTGGGGGTCAGCGGGGAGACCACCCTCGGAGGTCTGGCTCTCAGTGCCGTGCCTGTGGGTTCGACCACCCCAGACCCCCACCATGGCCACCCACCTCCCTCGTGCCCTCGTCCCTGCGAGGTCGCCCCTGGGCGGCGGCAGCGGGGGCCCCGCGTGGCCCCTTCCTTCCCCGTGGCGGGGCGCGGCGGCGGCTGAGGCGTGGCGGCGGGGCGGGCCGGGAGCCTCCCTTCGGCTGGGGGGAAGCCGCCGCCGCCGCGCTCACCTGCGCAGGGCGGCCTGGGCCTGCGCTCCGCCGCCATGCAGGAGCCCAACGCCTTCCTGCTGTCCGCCCTGCAGCCCGAGGCCGGCGTCTGCTCGCTGGCCTTGCCCTCGGACCGGCAGCTGGACGGCAGGAGCCGCGAGGCGGCCGAGGCCCAGCGGCTGCGCAGCGCCCGCGTCCAGGAGCAGGTCCGCATCCGCATGATGCTGCGGGGGCAGGCGGCCGCCCGCCCCGACGGCCCCGACCACGTCGATGGCAGAGGTGGGAAACCCCCCGCGTCCCCCCCGCCCCGGGCGCACGCGTCGGAACAGGCGGCGGGAGCCCCTTGGCCGGCACCATGCTTTGGCTGGCACCCCACCTTGGGACTCGGGGGGGGGCCCCCCAATCCCGTTGAGCCCCCTGAGCCCCCCCCCCCAGGACTGGGGATGGGGGTGGGATGGCCCCAGCCTCGGGTTCTTTCGCCCCACTCGGGGGTCGTGCCTCAGTTTCCCCACCTGCTCCCTGGGGGGGATTGCACTGGGGGGGTCCCTGCGCCCCGTTTTGGGCTGGGGGGGGAGGTTTTTCTCGCCCGGACGGATCCCTTGCCCCCCCACCCTCTGAGCAGTGCCGCTGGCCGGGCTCCAAGCTCCTCCATTTAACGTCTGCGCTCGCGGCCTCCGCCCTGCTGCCTCGCCCGGCCCCGCTGCGGGGTTTCGCCTGAGCCCCCTGATCTGTGGTGCCAGGGGACCCCAGCGGTGGGGAGACCCCCCTCCCGATGGCACCCCGAGGGCTGCGCGGGCGCGGGCGTGAGTCACGCTCCTGTCACCGCCGGCTGGCGACATCTTCCCTGTCCCTGCCGGTGGCCCTGGGGCGGTGGCACGGTGGAAGGGTGGCGTGGGGTGCAGCAGGGTGGCAGGGTCCCATCCCCAGGGTGGCGGAACCAGGGCCAGCTTTGGGGGGATGCCTGGGTGTCCTCCCGCTCCCTCATCCCTCTCAGCACTGCCAGGACTCCCAAAGCGGATCTTCCCAGGGTGGGGGGGGTCTGTGGTCCCCAAAGCGCCCCTTGGACGCCTCTGTCCCTGTCCCGCAGGCAGTCAGTATGGCACAACCCTGCGCTCCTCCTTCAGCTCCCGCTCCCAGAGCAACGGCTTGGACCACAAAGCCTCGGTACGTACTGGGGGGTCGTCCCCCACACCCATCACTGCGCCAGCCGGGGATGCCGGCACAGATCCAGCCGCTGGCTGCGGCTTTCGTTGTGCCCGGGGGGGCTCTTGGCTCCGTTCTTTCCTCTCCCCGCAGCGGGGATGGTGGGACAGGCTTGCGGGCATCCCCAGCCCCGTGTTTTGCCCCCCTAACCCTGTGTTTTGTCCCCCCAGCTGTATCAGCCACTGGCCAAGAAGGATTTTGGCACGCTGAAGGGCAGCAGCTGGTCCTCGCGCTCGGCAGTGGACCTCACCCCGCACAAGCGGGTGGCGACCCTCAGCAACGGGGGCCTGCCGAAGGGCCGGGGCTACGGCGCCGGCTACGCCGCCTCGCAGGCCGCCAACACCTCGCCGCGGCCCAGCTCCTTCCACGAGCGCAACTACCGCTCCCGGCAGAACTTCGACACGCTCTCGCTGCGCTCGCTGCGGCTGGCCGACGGGCCGCTCCAGCCCGCCGCCGTGGCGGATGACCGCTACAGCGTCATCTCGGAGCAGCTGGACCCCATGGGTCACCGTCCCCTCTACAAAAGCCAGGGCAACGGCGGCTTCACGCGCTCCTACACCTTCGAGAGGCAGATGAGCGCCGGCTCGGCCGCCAAGGCCCCCTCCGACTGGCTGGAGGGCGGCGAGGTGACCCAGAGCCGCACCATCCGGGCGCCGGCCATGCGCACGCTCCAGCGCTTCCAGAGCAACAACCGGTCGCGGCTCAGCACCGGCTCCTTCGGCAGCATCCAGGCGGCCTCGCAGGCGGGCGTCGGGAGCTCCTACATGGGGATGGTGGAGCACAGCTCCCGCGCGCCCTCCGTGCGCAGCCTGGCCGAGGCCAGCCACCACCTCCAGGACCAGCGCGCCATGGAGATGTACAACGGGCACAGCACGCTGCTCAGCCACCAGTCAGGGGGGTGAGTGCCGACGGGCCGGCAGCGGGCTGGTCCTTGTCCCCGCCGTGGTCGCCTGGCCGGCTGAGGGTGAACCCCCTCCATCCTCGTCTGCCGTTTCCTTGGTGGGATGGTGGGCGCAGCTTGGCCCCGTAGCGCTGGGCCATGGCGTGGGTTGACCACGGGTGTGTTCTGCACGTGGCTTTGGCCGCTCTTGTGGGCGCATCCCGGGGCGCGAGGGTGGGCAGATGCTCGTCAGGCTGGGTCTGGAGTCCCGTGCCCTCGGAGCAGGGTGGGACGGAGAGGGGTTGACAGCTGCTCTGAGGTGCGGGACGCGATTGGGGTGCAGGGGTGGGGGACGCCCGTGGGATGCGCTGCTGGGCTCTTCCTCAGCTGCCCATGGCTTCCAGGTTTGACGACATCGACCTGCCCTCCGCGGTGAAGTACCTGATAGCCAGCGACCCCAACCTGCAGGTCCTGGGCGCTGCCTACCTCCAGCACAAGTGCTACAGCGACGGCAACGCCAAGAAGCAGGTGAGCACCGAGAGCTGCGGGGAAGGGGCTGTCCCCAGCCCCGCTGCCGTGGCGGGGCACCCCCGGGGGGGCGGAGGAGACGCGGGGAGCCCCGGGAGGGCGGCGGGCGGCTCACCCCGCCGGCTGTCCCCCCAGGCCCGCAGCCTGCAGGCCATGCCCAAGCTGGTGAAGCTGTTCAACAGTCCCAACCAGGAGGTGCAGCGCCACGCCACCGGCGCCATGCGCAACCTCATCTACGACAACGCCGAGAACAAGCTGGCGCTGGTGGAGGAGAACGGCATCTACGAGCTCATGCGCACGCTGCGGGAGCCCGACGACGAGCTGCGCAAGAACGTCACAGGTCGGGGACGCCGGCGGGGTGGGCAGGGGTGGCACGTGCTGTCCCCCCAGCCCGTGAGTAAGGCTTGGGCGGCACTTCACTGGGATGGCCTCTTTGCATCATCGCCACCCGCCCTGTCCCGCAGCCGCTCCCCGCTGCGGGTGGTTGGTGCAAGCCCCCGAGGAGGTGGATCGGGGTGGACGTGCCCCCCAGCCGTCCCCGGGACTGAGGCTCCCTCTCTGTGCAGGGATCCTGTGGAATCTCTCCTCCAGTGACAACCTGAAGGACCGCCTGGCCCGGGACACGCTGGAGCAGCTCACGGACCTGGTCCTGGTCCCCCTCTCCGGGCTGGGGGGCTCGGGCGTCATCCAGCAGAACCCCTCAGAGGCAGAGATCTTCTACAACTCCACCGGCTTCCTCAGGTACCTGCACCGGGCTGGTGGTGAGGAGAGGCTGGGGTGGAGGGACAGACGCCACCCGCGCTGCACGCGTAGGGAGGAGGGTGCCCAGGGTGCGTTTCTGGGGTCCCCATCCCCGGTAGCGCTCTTGCACCCAGGCAGAGCCTGGTCAGCCCCTGGGAGGGGCACCGGCTGTCCCCCCACGGCGGTGCCCCGTGGCAGGAGGGGGGCGGCCGCAGGGAGCCCCTCCTCGCCGTGACGGAGCCGCGCTCCTCGTGCAGGAATCTCAGCTCGGCCAGCCAGCAGACTCGGCAGAAGATGCGCGAGTGCCACGGGTTGGTGGACGCCATGATCCACTACGTGAACAGCTCCCTGGAAGTGGGCAAGTCGGAGGACAAGGTGAGCCCCGTGGGCTGGTGCTGGGGGGGTTCGGGTGCCCCGAGACCGGGTGCTGCTCCCTCCCTCCTGGCAAGGCCAGCCTGGTGCAAAGGCACACCTTGGTGTGGTGGTGGGAGAACCAGTCTGGCTCCATCTGGGCTTACTGGGCGCAGTGGGGCACTGCTGGCGTCATTGGGGTGACTCTGGCCACGGAGCCCCATGGGACCGTGCCAGCTGGGGACACTGTGGCAGGTGGCACAGCGCCTGCCACCCCCGTGTCCCATCTCCCCCTCCCAGAGCGTGGAGAACGCCGTCTGTGTCCTGCGCAACCTCTCCTACCGCCTGTACGACGAAATGCCCCCGTCCTCCCTCCAGCGCCTGGAAGGCCACAGGAGGAACAACAGCAGCACGGTGACGGGGGAGCTGGTGGGCTGCTTCAGCCCCCAGAGCAAGAAAGCACGAGAGGTCAGCGGCCGGGGAGCAGTGGCACCGCGGTGGCTGCGTCACCGGGGTGGGGTTGGCGCTGGGGCGGAGGTGGACGCAGGCCCGGGCTGGTGGGTGAGCTCAGCACAGGGTGAATCAGGGCTGTGGGGTGAATCAGGGTGCCGAAGCCCCGCGATGCCACGCCGCGGGCCGTGACGCAGCCGGGCTGACCCGTTGGGTCACTGCCGGCCTGGAGCTGCCCAACGGCCGAGGCCAGGCACGCGAGGGGACATCCCCCGCCAGTCTAACTGCGCCGCCCCCTCCCCGCAGCACTACCTGAACGCCGACATCGTCACCTTCACCGAGGTCTCCAAGGACCCCAAGGGCATGGAGTGGCTCTGGAACCCGCAGATCGTGGGCATCTACAACCGGCTGCTGCAGCGCTGCGAGCTCAACAAGCACACGACGGAGGCGGCCTCGGGCGCCCTGCAGAACATCACCGCCGGGGACCGCAGGGTGAGGGCCCGGGAGGGGGACGTCGCCTGGCTGTCCCCACCGCCCGCCCGGTCGCAGCCGTGCCCGGGGAGGGGACGCACGGGCTGGTCCCAGTCTTTCCTGCGTGGGGGGACGTGGCCATCATGCTTGTTGCCACCCGGGCACGGGTGGCCCCAAGCTGGCCCTGTTCAGCGAGAGGAGGAGGAGGAGGAAGATGGGGTGGGAGGAGGCAGCAGGCCATGGGTCCCTGGCGGGGGTCCCAAGCGGGTGTTTGCCTTGGCAGTGGGCGGGCGTGCTGAGCCGGCTGGCGCTGGAGCAGGAGCGCATCCTGAACCCCGTGCTGGACCGCGTCCGCACCGCCGACCACCACCAGCTGCGCTCCCTGACCGGGCTCATCCGCAACCTGTCCCGCCACGCCCGCAACAAGGATGAGATGTGTGAGTGCCGGGCGGGCCGGGGCTGCGGGGGGGAGCGTGGCGGACGTTCCTCCTTGGCCTGGCCTCCAGTCACCTCCGGCCGTGTCTCAGCACCTTCCTGCCTGCTGCGTCCCCGCTCACGGCTGAGCGCGCGGCAGCCAGTCCGTCCCCCGTCCCCAGTAACCAAACACCCCCACGCTCTGCTGCCAGCCCCACCATCTCACTTGGCTTTGTCCTCGTCCCCCAACTCCTCTCCCAGGTGCCAGGGAGTCTCAGCAAAGACTCCAGACAGCAAAAGGCTTGGAGACGTCCCTGGTGCGGTCCCACAGGTCCTCGGCTGGACCCGCTGTCCCCTCGTTGCCCCTGTGGGGCTGCGGGGTTCATCCCCAGGCTGCCGCGCGTCCCCTGGGCCTGGCCACCAGCCCTGATGCGATGCCTTTGCCCACCAGCAACCAAGGTGGTCAGCCACTTGATCGAAAAGCTGCCGGGGAGCGTCGGGGACAAGGCGCCGCCCGCCGACGTCATCGTGAACATCGTCGCGGTCCTCAACAACCTGGTGGTGGAGAGCCCCATGGCCGCCCGCGACATCGTCTACTTTGACGGCCTCAGGAAGCTCTTCTACATCAAGAAGAGGAGGGACAGGTAGGAGCTCCCTGTCCGCCCTGCCGTCCCGGCTCGGACCCGGGGTCCGGTACGCAGCGGTACCCAAAGCTCATTGTGTCCCGTCCCTGTCCCAGCTCGGACAACGAGAAGTCCTCCAGGGCAGCAGCCAGCCTCCTGGGCAACATGTGGCAGTACACCAAGCTCCACCGGGACTTCAAGATGGTGCGTACCACGCTGCGGTGCCCCCGCCGCCGGCGCGCTCCTGGGAGGGTCCCGAGGGAGGCAAGGCCAGGGGCTTCTCCCGGGAAGCTGGCGTTCCCACGCCTCGTGAGGGGCAAGGGGGCTGGCATCCCTGCCGCGTGACGGTGGGCTGTCTCCTTGCAGAAGGGGTACCGGAAGGAGGACTTCCTCGGCCTGTGAGGACGACCCCCCCAGCTGGACGGCCCAGCCCTGGCTCTCCCCGCCGGGACGCTCCGCGCTGCCAGCCGTGCCCTGGGGAGGCCACTCGCCCCTGCGCCCCCGCTCCGTAGCGTAGTGCCCCCCCGCATCCCTTGCACCTCCCTCTCTGCCGGGTCCCCTTTCCCTGGGCGAGGGGGACACTTGTCCTCCCTCCTGCCGCAGCCTTAAACCCCGCGACTGCTTTTGGATTTGCCGCGGGGCCCCGCTGGGACCCCAGTTAGCGGGGGGCAGCCCTATGGCACCCGAGGGTCCCCTGCCCGCTCCTGGGGAGCCGGCTGCGAAGCTTCGCTTGTCTCGTGGCTCGGCGGAAGGGTGGGAGCTGCAGGACTTGGGGGGGCTCCTGCAAAGCAGTGCTGGTGGGGAGGGGGTGCTTCTGGGGACACCCCATCCCAGCTCCCCGAACCGCGGCACGCTGGGTGCTGGGAGGGTGCTGGTGCGGGGCGCACCGGGGGTTCCTGCCCAGGCAGGGCTGCTGCTCCTTGCTGCCCGCTGTCTCGCGGCTGGGCCCGGCCGGTGCTGTGTAAGCAGGATGGGTGCCGGGCCGGCCGGTGCTGTGTAAGCAGGATGGGTGCCGGGCCGGCCGGTGCTGCATAAGCAGGATGGGTGCCGGGCCGGCCGGCTGGTGTTTGCTGGGCGGCGTCTCCCCGCGGGGTGGGGTGATGCCCTGGGTGCCCTGGGTGCCTGGCGCAGGTGGGGCAGCAGGTCCAAAGCTCTCCCTGCCGTGGGGTGGCCAGGCCGAGGCGCGTGGGTGGGCTGCGGGGTGGCTTCAGTCTGCCGGCGGGGTTGGGGCTGGGTGGGAGACCCTGTGCTTGGGGGGCGTTGTGCGCCCCGTTTGGGAAATGAGGTAGAGTAGGTACAGGGGTGGGAGGGTGGGGGGAACCGGGCGGCGCTGCCAGAAGGGGCCACATCTGTGAATGGTGGGTCCCTCCGGCGTACCGGCACCCAGCGCGGTGCGGGCTGGGGCGCGATGTGCGTGTTTCCCAGCTCTCCATGTACAAACTCCCCAGCCCTGTGCATCCCCGAAATAAAGGCCTTGAGCGATGCCCACTTGCCTCCCTGCCTGGCTGGCACGTGGGCGTGGAGGAGAGGACCCCGCGGGACACTGGCCTGCGGGTGAGCTCACCCTGCGGTGCCATCGCTGCGACCCAGCGTCGCTCCGAGTCAGCGTGGCGGGGACGCGGCGCTGGGATGGGACACGGCACAGCACCACCTGCCCCACTGCCCACGGTGGGGGGAGACTCGCCGGTGGCACCCAGGTCCCCGCAGATGGACGAGACCCACTCGGAGCAGCAGCTTTTTATTGCCACGGGGGTTTCCGTGTGGGAGAGGCTGCCGCAGCCGCTCCCGTTGGGCATTTCCCAGCTGCTGAACTGGGGCAGGGGCGCGTTGCATCGCAGAGAGCCTCACCCATCCCAACGCTTTTCCATCACATAGGAAAAATGTCCCTGCTGCCCACGGCGAGGGAGGGGGCCCAGCACTACGGGCAGGGCTGTCCCCTGGTGATGCTTCTCCACCACGGAGTGTGCTGCCAGAAGGAGCCCGCTCCTGTCGCTCCCACCGAGACCTTGGCTTTGGTCCCGTCGTACAGCCCGTGCTCCTCTGGCCGTGACCTGGGTGTGTGTGGCCCCGCGGCCCCACTCAGATGTCATCCTCTGTCACCAGGCAGTAGAAGTCCGTGCGGGCGCCGTAGTTTCGCGATCCCAGGTCCGAGACGTCGAGCTCGGGTCTCTGGCCCTCCCTCGGCTGCGTGTCCTCCGTGGGAGCGCGGGGGCCGCCGATGCGGGGAGGCGGAGGGCTTCCGAAAACGCACCCTCGGAGGCCTGGAAGGTGCAGGAAGAGAAGGTTTAGGGGGCGGGGAAGGGGCTGACCCCCATGGGAGGGGGACGCAAAGCCCAAAGGTGACCTCCAGTGCACATCTGCCCCCCTGAGAGAGGCAGCACGGGACAAGGACCTGTACCGAGGTCCCCGTCGGGGTGGAGGTCTGCGCCGCTGTCCAGGTAGCTGCTGTGCAGGATCAGCATGGGGTCCTTGTCCTCCTGCAGCTGGGTCTGCGGGTCCCCCACGGTCCCCTGGAAGGACACCTTGCGCGGCAGGGCCAGGCACAGCTCCTTCCAGAAGTCCGATGATGGGGTCTGCACGGGGCAGGGAGGAGGTGAGCCGCGTCGGGACCCCCACAAAGCCAGTGCCGGCCCCGCACAGCGCTGGGGAAGGCTTTCTGGGGCTCGGCTCGCTCTTCCTGGTGCTGGGAGCTCAGCCAAGGTGAGGGCAGTGCTCCTGGCGTGGCATTGTGCCCGCACGCCGCTGGAGAAACCGGCCCGACCTGCCGAAACGCTCCCAAGGGCTCCAGCTCCAGCCTGGCCCCAAAATGGCCACGGCAGCCGCAGCCCAAAGCTTCGCCCCGAGAGCTGAGCCCTCACCCCGGCGCCTCGGCCGGGGAGACCCCGGAGTGGCACAGGACTGTGCAGCTCTGGGGAGCGAGCACCGGGTCTAGGGCTGTTTTGGTTGGTTTTTAAAAATTGCCTCTAAAAGCTGAGTGCCCCAACCTGCTTTTTAGGAGGACTGGGGCACAGGGAGCAGCCCCGGAGCGCTGCAGGAAGGCTGACACGGAAGGGGATGCTGGGGATGGAAGTGGGGGTGCCGGTGGGACAGGGTGCTGCTCAGCTCTCACCATGGAGCCGGCTCGCCACACCAGCAAGGTCACCGCGCTGCGGTGCTGCTTCAGCAGGCTGATGGCAGGGTGGGTGATCTCCTGGTACTGGCTCTCGAAGACGATGAAGATGGGTTTCTTGGAAAGCTCCAGCAGCCTCCAAAGCCCTTCCCTGTGAGACAGGCGCGTGGCAGAGGACGAAGGGCCCGCTGGCTCCTCTCTGCCGGGAGCTGCTCCTACCTGAAGCTGCTGTTGCACCAGTCTTGTTCCAGGTACGCGACGGAGAGGACCACGATGAGCCGCCGGCACCGGCTCACATTCATGATCAGGTCGGCCGAGGGCTCTGCAGGCAAAGGGATGTGAAGCCCCCAGGGGCTGGAGTCGCCCCTCTGCCTGACCCGGCACGGGTCCGGCGCCTACCTGAGTTGGGCAGGATGGTCTGCTCATCCAGAAACAGCTTGTAGCCATAGCGGTTCTCCAGCTGCGGCTTCACGATGAAGTGCACAAACTTTCGGTCATCCGGGGCGGTGGCGTGGGAGACGTAGGCGTCGTACAGCTTCCCGTCTGGGGAGAGCCATGGGGAAAGGGGGGTGTGATGCCAGGGAGGCTTTTCCCAAGGCGGGCACCGCCACCGCACCCCTCTGCGGTGCCTCACCGTTGATCTCCAGCTCGCCGTAGCGGTTCCGGTACCAGAGGAGCACGCTCAGGCGGCACCGCACGTAGAGCCCAGCCAGGAGCATGAGGAGCGCCAGGACCAGGAGGGCTGCCAGCACCGCGGGCACGTGCCCTGCCGCCTCTGCAAGGACAGGGTCGGGCACGGTGAGCACGGCCGGTGGCCCCTGGCCCAGCTTTTTGGGGTTTGGTGTGGGTTTGCGGTGGGAGAGGCAGCGATGATCCCCATGGGGCTGCTACTCCTGCCCTCTGCAAGCAGGTCCTCCTTGGAGGTGCCCCTCGCTGTCCCCAGAGTGTCCCTACCCACTCGCCGCAGGGTGAAGGTGGCCGTGGCGTTGCTGACCCAGCAGGCAAACACCCCGAAGTCGGCTTCGTGCGTGAGGTTGAGCTGCAGGACGCTGGCGAGGAGCCGTTCCGAGGCATTTTGGGCAAACCTGGGGGGAGATGGGGCCGCCGCGAGTTGGGCCGTGCGGTGACCCACCCTGACAGACAGAGGGATGGAGGGACGTACCCCGGGCAGGCTCCTTACCAGGCGGTGTCCTGGCTGCTCTCGCTGCCCAGCCACTGCCCGTCCTTGCTCCAGGCGGGGACGGGCTGGCAGCGCTCGGCGGCCGCCCAGCGCACCGTGCAGTTCAGCGCTACCTGGCTCCCCAGCGCCAGCTCCAGCGTCTCATTGGTGGCTGGGACAAGGACTTTGGGGGGCACGCTGCAAAGGTCTGGGGGCACAGCGGGAAGGGGATGTGGGATGGGAAAGCTGATCCAGCTCCCAGCTGCGGGGGGAACTGTCGGAGCCATCCTAGCTTCCCCAGAAAAACAAGCTCTGCCATGGGGGTCTGGCAGCGCGCGGCGCTTGTGGCTGTTTTCCAACAAGCCGAGCCGGTTTTCAGGGCTGGGCCGGACCCTCGCTGCCCTGCGGGGCGAAGGCAGAGCAGCGAGCGGGAACCCCTGCCATGCCTGCGAGCGAGGGGTCCCGTGAGCTGCAAAGAGGGGAAGTTTCGGTTTCGCAGCCTACCTGCCATGGCGTGCTCAGGCGATGCGCGGGGCAGCTGCCCGCATCCCCGGCAGGCTACCCGCGTCGCGGCGGCTTCCGGGAGGGCGAAGTCCACCTGCCGCCGCCGCAGGGTGGACTGGGCCTGGAAGAGATGGGAAACGGCTCCGTGAGCACTGGCTGCTCCGGGCTGGGCTGGCACAGCGAGCGCCTCAGCGGTTCCCACTGCTCCCCGCAGTGATTTGGGCCAGGGGACAGCGGGTGCTGCTCCGGGGTAAAGCCAAAGCCACGTCCCCACCATGGCTCGGTGGCTGCCCTGTCACCTGCCCTCCCCGCGCAGTGCGGACTCGTGGCCTGGCGTTCCCCACCGTGGATTTACGGGCAGGAGGTGATTAATGACCAACCAGGGGCTGCGGGATGTTGGAAACATGGCTTCGGCTCAAACCAGAGCCCAGCGAGGTGAAACGAGCCATGGCCGCAGCTCAGCCGCGGGCTGTGCACCACCTCCCCATGAAACCGCAGCGAGCCGCCCGCGCCGCTGCATCTGGAGGGCTCAGCAGGACCCCTCTTTGTGCTACCAGCACCCCGTCTTGGCTGCGGTGCTGCTTCCAGCCCGGCGTGCCCGTTGAAATTGCTAATTAAACAGCGGGGCGGTCTATTTATAGCAACAGAGCTTCTTATCTCGTGAGCTTTCGTAGCGTAGAGCCGAGCCCAGC
Source organism: Ardeotis arabs (assembly GCA_011801015.1). Classification (NCBI taxonomy): domain Eukaryota; kingdom Metazoa; phylum Chordata; class Aves; order Otidiformes; family Otididae; genus Ardeotis; species Ardeotis arabs. The sequence continues at coordinate 50,481 of JAAGAY010146424.1, forward strand.
GCGCTGGGAGGCTTGGCGCCCCGCTGCCCCATGAGAGGTGTAGCTGCGCGCGGGGGCAACGGTGGCCAGGGAAACGTTCCCACGGCATCATGCAATCGGTGCAGTGCCGCCGCAATAGTCCCGCGGGATGAGCGGGACCAGGGAGGACACCCCCCCGATAACCCACGGTGGTGCACGGGAGCACCGGGAGCAGTCGGGCGCCTCCGCGCCCAGGCACCCGCAGAGCCCCGGTGCGGGCAGCGTGTCCGCTGCGGCCGGCGTGGGAACAACAAGGACGTCACGTTGCCTGCGTTTCTGCAAGGGAGCAGAACCATAAACACGTCCGGCGCAAGCGGTGGGCCAGCAGGGATAAAATAATAATAAAAGCCCTCTTGGCTGCCTCTTTGCCCCACAGCTTCGTGGCTCTGGGTTGCAAACCGGTTGTGGGTAACAGCAGGGCTGCTGGGGCCGGGCTCGTCCCCAGCGAACACGCAGCGGGGAAGGGGAACAGGGAGTTCTGCGGCGCTGCTCTGTCCTGAACGGGACACGGCTTCCCTTTGGCACAGCGGCGCCGGTGCCAGGCGTGGGGTGGAAGTGGGGGTCAAGGTACGCGAGGGACGCTCGTAACGCGTTCAGCATGAGCAGCTGGAGGGCAATTTGCACCTGAAGTGTTTATTAACGGGGTTTCTCCGCGGCCAGGGATGGAAGAGCGAGGGCCGAGAGGAGCCAGCCCAGCCGGCTTTCCCGTGGGGAAGGGGAGACGCTGCACCAGGCTGGCGCGGGGCCTTCTGAGCCCGGCGGGGATGCTCTGCCTCTCTTCATCCTGCCCGATGGGTCGCTCATCAGTCATTTTGTTCGGATGGTCGGAAGCAATGAAGCCCCAACCAGATGCAGACTGGCCAGAGAGCTCAGGGAGGCCCCAAAACCGTCCCGGCCCCGCAGAGAGGGGCAGCCAGTGGGACCCTTTGCTCTGGGACACGAACTGGCGAGGGACGCCCGAAGGGCAGCCGGGTGCGGGGCTGGGGGAGGGAGGAGCAGGGCTAACGGGCAGCAGCACACTGCCATTTCCTACTTCCTGGGGCTGGGGACACCCCCGTTTTTAGTGTTCCCAGCGCGGCCGAGGGCCGTGCGGAGGCTGCGTGGCGGCAGGCGGTGGATGGGCTGCGGCGTCCCACCGGGGAAGGCGAGGCGGAGGGGACCCGCAGGGCAGTGAGTGGGGCAGGGAGCCGGGGGAGAGCCGCGGGGCTCGCGGGGCGAGGGCGAAACCCTGCCAACCCCGCATCGGCGCGGGGAGCGAAGCGGAGGAGAGCTGCGTTTACCTTCCGAGCTTCCCCCGCTGCCTCGGCCGCAGGCTTCCCGCCAGCCGCCTCCCCCGTGCGCTGCTCGAGCCGACTGCACCTGCCGGAACAGTGCTGGCTTTTTCTCCTTTTCTAAAAAAATAATTTATTTATTTATTCTCCCCCTCCCGGTTCAGCCCCTGCCCTTCGTCGCGCTCTCCCGCCGCCCCAATCGCCGGGCACCAGGCTCACAGGAGGGCTTGGCCGTCCCTCCCGCTGCTCCACCTCCGGCTCCACCTGAACCTGTGGGGAAAAAAATAACTCCAGCTTTAGGGGAGGGGAAAAGAAAAATAAAAAAAAAAAAAAAGAGGAAAAAA
>JAAGAY010146425.1:0-23199 GCA_011801015.1 Ardeotis arabs
GGTACTGGAAGACCACTATCAGGTCTCCCCGGAGCCTCCTCTTCTCCAGGCTGAACAGCCCCAACTCTCTCAGCCTGTCCTCATAGGAAAGGTGCTCCAGCCCTCTGATCATTTTTGTGGCCCTCCTCTGGACCTTCTCCAGCTGGTCCACGTCCTTCTTCTGTTGGGGTCTCCAGAACGGGACACAGTACTCCAGGTGGGTTCTCACCAGGGCAGAGTAGAGGGGGAGAATCACCTCCCTCGACCTGCTGGCCACGTTCCTCTTGATGCAGCCCAGGATGCGGTTGGCCTTCTGGGCCGCAAGGGCACATTGCCGGCTCATGTTGAGCTTCTCATCCACCAGCACTCCTAAGTCCCTGTCTTCAGGGCTGCTCTCCATCCATTCTCCATCCAGCCTGTATTTGTGCCTGGGATTGCCACGACCCAGGTGCAGGACCTTGCACTTGGCTTGGTTGAACTTCATGAGGTTGGCACGGGCCCACCTCTCCAGCCTGTCCAGGTCCCTCTGGATGGCATCCCTCCCTTCCAGCGTGGGCACCACACAGCTTGGTGTCGTTGGCGAACTTGCTGAGGGTGCACTCTATCCCACTGTCCGTGTCACCAACAAAGATGTTGAACAGGGCTGGGCCCAACATGGACCCCTGAGGGACACTACTCGTGACCGGTCTCCACTTGGACATTGAGCCGTTGACCACCACTCTCTTGAGTTTGGCCATCCAGCCAACTCCTTATCCACCGAGTGGTCCGTCCATCAAACCCATGCTTCTCCAGTTTAGAGAAGGATGTTGTGCTGGATAATGTCAAATGCCTTGCACAAGTCCAGGTAGATGATGTCCGTAATATGTCTGACACAAAAGGTAAGATCAGTCATCACAACTCTAATGCTTAAAAATGATCAACAGAACTGTAAACTATGAAGCTGGGGAAAAAAAAAAAAAGAATAAGAGGTCAACTATCTTCATCAGTTAAGAATTAGAGCTAAAAATAAAAATTAGCGTCTCTCAGAATGGCAATGTGGATGCTAAAAAAGGATTTTTTTTTAATTATGAACATGCAACTGATTAAAAACAGCTAATACGTTCAACATTATTCTTTATTCTTGATCAGCACTATAGGTTATTACTCATGACAAAATTTGCTGGTGATCTTAAGCAGATAGCTCAGAAGGGATTTTATCTTCTGGAAGCCTAGTCTTTCTAGATAAAAATCTGTCCTTAAGGGAAAGAGAGGGAGGAGACAAACACTTCCAATTGATTACTCCTGATCTAAGAAAAATACTCACTACAGGTGAGTTAGACCCTGCCTTAGATGAATAACTTTGTGATGGCTAAATATGACCTAAAGAAATATGTGTCTAAGTAGCAGAAAGTTACTGAAGACTCCAAATTCTTTTAGAAGAAGTAAACCATGAAGTCACTTTTGTGTTTTGAAAATATTACATACTTTTTGTTTTATAAGACATGAATCATTTTAAGCATTTTATTGGAAAAAAATCATAGGTGTCAGTTTGTTTAATGAATTGTCCTATGAGACTCAAAAACACAAACCTCCTGGAATATTATCTGAGTTTCTTTTACAAGATGAAAAAAAATTCATCTAAATTAATTCCAGAGATCAGTAATTCCTATTGAGAAAATAATAAATGGACATTGTATGCTGTGTAACAGCATAGACAGGAGCCTCTACACAGTCCTGAAATATATTTGAAATATATTCATATTCTGTTCAGAATTTGAAACTGATGTTTTCACAGAATTTGGACTTTCAATTACCAGCTTGTTAGTTACTATCTTGAGGCAGATGCCAACTATTTAGTAGACAGTGAAGGAAGCAGAAGTTTATTAGTTATTACTTAACCTGAGCAGTATTATTACTTAAAAGGCTGGAAAAAAAAAATAACAACATCCAAAGTAGAATTACTTGGAACGTGATATTTCTCTTGGACTCATATTAATGCCACCAAGCAACATTTAAATTAATAAAGAGGAATCATTCTATTCAAAACACAATAAAAGTGCCCATTCTTACTTCAGTAAATTCATAATATAAATTCATATGTTAATATGTATGTCAATATGTCAGCATATCACTCTGTGTGTGTGTGTGTGTGTGTGTGTGTGTACAGGAATCAAAAGAATTTACTGGTTGACTTGTGGTTTATATGTCTATTTTTCCAGATAACTGTGAGGAATAGAGATGAACTGCCAGCAATATTAACATCAAAACCAAGGAAACGGAGAGATTTCCTCTTCCTTGGAATGCCAGTGTGACTGGACTGGCATTATTGTCTTCTATTTTTTTTCTTTCATTAAGTCCAACCAATATATTTGCCCAATGTCCTATACGGGTGGGAATAGCAAAGATGTCACATATGCTGAAGACTAAAAAAAAAAACCTAAAGACACGACTTTTAGATTTACCCAAAAGTTGTCTTCAAAAAAAAGTGTAGGTATTTTATAATATAACTCATTGGAAAAAGTCTGACTTCTTAATGTATTTTGAGAATAAGGCAGCAACCTTGTAAACCAGTTCTGTTTTCTAGATGTGTCATTGGCTTCTGTAATGTATTCTTTTGCATCAAGAATAAAATATTCTCATTAATTTTTCAGGCTATCTTTGAATTTTGAAGTTTCTTGGCTTAAGACAGCCCAATTAACTCACACTATACAAGTTCTGAGGTGTGGTATTTTGGAATTAGTTTTGGAGGAACAACAGGAATTTTTTAAGTTCTATTTCTTATTCTTACTCTATTTTATCTCCTTTTTAAAGAAAAACAAACAACATTCTTCTTCTAAGATGGAAAAAGCCTGATCAGTTCAGGGATGAAAGAAAAGGTTTTAAGTTTGCAGAAATATTTTGTTGCTACTATAGGTTGCCTGTATATATTTCTATGTATTAGGTATTAGCAATCCACATCTGGAATTTGTTGTGGTACAACCCTGGTCAACAGCTAAACTCCACAGAGCCACTTGCTTTGTCTTCCCCAGTGGGACAGGGAAGAGAATCAGAAGGGTGAAAGCACAAAAACTCATGGGTTGAGATAAAGACAGAGTAATAGATAAAGCAATCTTTAATTTATGCTAGAAACTCTTACTCTCACACTATTCTGGAAATATTGCTGTGTATCAATTACTTTATTCTGTTTAAATATAAATATTAAATTTTAGCAAATTAGTATTTTCTACAGTACTGGCATTTTAAAATATAAATTGATAAATATGCTGCTAACTCTTTATGATTATCAACAGCATTCCAAATATTCCGATGGAGAACTAGTGTCTATTTTTTTTTTTTAAGTCAGAAAATGAATTTCATCTCAACTCATGGGAAATCAGGATTGTTTAGGAGGCCTAGGAGGAAAAGAAGCGTACTTTGCATAACGTAAATAAAAATAATTATGAAAAAAGATATTATAAGGTGGAAGTAAGACTGTTTTTGTATACATGTACAATGACATGTTGAGTGATTAAGGAGAAGACGGTTTACACAAGTACATCCATTTGGTATTTTGGAGGGAGAGGATGTTTTCCATCCAGAAATTATTAAATTAATGACTATTTTTATAATTGAAACCTAATTGGATTCAATTTATAATTTATCTTTCTCAAGTAACAGGAGAAATAAGAGCCAAAGAGTTTAAATGATCAGCTGGTTTATCTGCAGAGCCCATCTGTACAACTTCCTCCTCATGCTGAAGATAATCGTATGGGAGTGTTTCAGTTCCCTTGCAATCAATTCCAAACATATGGAAGAAAGTCTTAATCTGAGATTTCTTTTGTTTGTTTGTTTAACCTACAAGTCATTTGTTATAATTTTGGACTTTAAAATAAATAAATAACAAAAGATCCATCACCAGTTGGGTCTCAACAGGCAGTCTGCCTGAAGACAGGATTTTTCACCAGGATGAATTGTTCTGAAGTGCAGGAAGGAAAGTGATAGAGAAATGTTATGAAACAGATTCAGTGATGCATTGCATCTGTCTTTAAAATTCTTCTGATGTGACTCCTACAGCACTTAGCTTACAGCCTTCCTTAACCACTCATTTTTACATGAAGTAAAAAGTGCAGTGTGATCAAGGCTGAAACTCATATTCCTAACAGTAAGAAGGCAGTGCTGGTCAAGTGTGTTTACTTGGTAAGAGATTTCAGATAAACATGTTCTGTTCTAAACAGGACCTGTTGTTCGTTATTGTAAAATAAAGAATAATTCTGTCAAGATATTTACTTATTTGGTGGCCTAAGATATCCTTCCAGTAAAAACTTCATTTTCCTTGAAAAATATGCATGGTTTTTCTTTTCTTTTGGCTTTTTTTTCTTTTTTTTTTTTTTGAGTGAATGATTGGGTTAAATGTAGAATGCAAAGAGAACATACTCATAATTATTTTGTGTCTCATTTTAATATGAGTAATTTTGAACAAAATCTGCACACGTTGGTGAGTTGTGGAAAGGAATGGAAGTGAGCAGAAGGGGACAAGTTCATACCACTGTTCTAAGGACTACAGACAGATCTGTTGAGCATAGTATTTAACTGCAGCTGTGTAAAGCAGGATCTTATATATAAAAGCTCTACTTCTTCATATTTTTAAAATGTCTTATTAAAAATGGGAAGTCAAAAGGAAAGAAGGAGAGCTGTTTAGCTCATATAATATTTGGTATTTCCAGAGGACATGAGAGACAGCCAAAACTTCACTGATAGAGCGGGAGCATATTTTTCAAATATATTATTCCTTCAGTTTGGAGCTTTTCTATGAAAAGGGAAAGACTAACATTTATGGTATCCATTTTTTTTTTTAGATAATATGATTAACCTTACAAAAAAATGTTTATTTTCTCAGTCCTGGATTCTGCTATAGCTATTGACTACCAAACTTTAAAACAAACAAACAAAACCAGTAATGTAAATAATCCCACTGATATATTGAGTCTAAGACTTGAGAATTTTTTATCAACACTGGATAACAATTTCGCAAGAAATATACTTTACTGACCAAGTCATTCTATCAGACATACCAAATAAGAGAAATTGACAGGTTCAATACCTTTCACTGTTACTGGGAGAAAAAAAACAAAAAACAAAACCAATGTAACAGCAACTGTGTTCAACAACTGACAAAGAAAAAAAAAAGTTAGCTCTCTACGATACAGGTGATTAAGAAAGGAAAAGAGAATACGAGACCATATTGAATTCATATGAAGTAGTTTCTGCGTAGTGGCAAATAAATATTTGAATTCCATATATAATGTTGTCAGATATTTTGAATTGTAAGCACAGTGGCATATTCAGGATTTTCCAGACAAATTTTTTGCAGCCTTGATAAGAGCTAATATATCATAGTTTTAAAAAGATTTTTCCTGTAATGTACTATGTTAATCATACACATACTTTATTTTTAATTTTTTGGGCTTTAAGATCTTGATGACGTACTTTGGTTTAAAAGATGCATATGTTCAGCTTAAATATGGTTACTTTTTCACATTTCTGTTCAGCACTAGATGGCACTCTGAATTTAAACTGTTATACATTTTTTTTTTTCTTTTCTCCTTAGAATACAGGGAACATTACCTTTGTTCTATAATTAAAATCCATCATACAGATTAATCAAATAGTTTCACTTTTTCCCTGATTGCAGTGGTAGGATGTCTCCTAAGGCCTATTAGTATCCTATCAAATAATGAAGATAAGAGAAAGAATCAGTCAACTTATAATATGCTGAGATACTCCCACTGAAATTCAAAATCTTTTTAGTCTAAAAAACCAAATAATTTTACACTATTTCAACACTTCTTACAATATTTTAGGTTACTTACTTAATGTACAAAATTAAAAATCTTTAGGCCTTAAATGTTAACATTCACCTGTGTTGTAAAATAGTAAGAACTTTGTAGAATTATCAGTGCTGTGTATCTGTAATTCGTATTCAACATTACAAATCATCTTGGGTAGTTAGGTTTAAAACAACTATTAAAAATGAGCTTTAGATGCATAATTTACATAAATATAGTGAAACTATTACAATACTTAAAAAAAAATAGGATTGACAAAGAATACCCTAAAATCCATAAATTTACTACAATTTAAAAAAAAATCATCTCTCTTTGTCTTCTATTATTTAGCAAGACACAATAAAATGTTGTGGGGTGGTTTGTTTTGTTTTGGTTTTTTTTTTTTTCCCGTGAATATGCTACTGGATGTCTAAGCTTTATATTTATTGCTACTAATTTTGTAAGACAATGTTTACTTTTACATGCTCAACTTTTGGAATATCCATTTATCTCTGTGTATTGCAGTGGAAGTTTCAAATAAATTTTTTTTTTAATAGAATTTTTGAAGTTAAATTATTTCAAATTGAAGGTTACATATACATTTTTTGTTTTTTGAATATCATACATAAACATCCTAGAGACAGCTGAAGACTCATGCATATCTCAACTGTGAAAGATAGATGGGAATAAACTTTGAAATCCCTAGAATGTTTTTAGAACAGTTATTTTGTCCCATGGTTGTGCTGACCTTATACTAGCTCTCCATTATCTTAACTTCTACTCACAATTGTTTATTTTGGTCTTTCAATGTTCATCCTAGAACATGTAGCTTCCAAGTACCAAGAGGATTGTATTATTATTATTATTATATTTCAGTTTCACTCTGTATGTAGATTACTCCTCCCAGTATAACATGACATGCATTCTGTTATCTGCTACTTGTTACTAAATTAAAAAATCTAACATTCATTATCTGTAAAGAAGTATTTTTTTATGTTAGTCAAAGACTAGCTTTCACAGTATGATATGTTACAGATTACATTCTAAATCAAGTATATCCATTTAAATACCCCAGAAGCCAAATGAAATCTAAGACAATGAGTAACAAATATTTGTGAATTAGGAGAATCAAGAACTAAATCTGATTTAAGTGTTCTAACAACTGGAACACCATACAACTTATGGTAACTTGTGATGAAGCTCTACTTTTTTTTTTTTTTGTGCCTCTGGCTATATTTTAAGATGAAGTTAATGCTGTCTGAGTGAATATAAGTGTTTTTAGACCATGCCTATCATGTCAAGACCTCCAGGTGAATTATAGAGACTTTTTCATACTTCTGTACTTACCTCTGAATCATATTAAAGTGTAGGTGGTAAGCATCTAGCATGAGCTGTGATGCTTCTAAACATGAAAGAGTGTATATGAGTAAGTGTTCAGGAAACGAAAGCAAAGTGCAAATTAAATGTGAGTATCTCCCGAACCTGGCAGTCTTCTTTAGTAGGTGGGCTGAATAATGTTCTTAAGCCTCTAGATAAATTCCTCCTTACTCCATTTTAGGAACACTAACAGCCAGTCTGAACAAACACAAGGTGTTTAAAGGCTTGCTTTTAGCTATGTCAGAATTACCTTAAGATTGCTAACTTGACATCATATAATCTATGAGGTCTGATTTAGCAGGTATGCCATTAGGTTGCCTATCAACTCAAGCCTTGATTAGTTTCAGTGGGTAAATAAACTAAATATAAGCATGCTGTCGTTTTGGAGGACAAGAGGAAGGGGTTTTTTTATATAGCCTTTATCCATATTTTCTATTGTGACCCTAAAAATATGACCTTAAAGGATATTTTTCCTTAGAATTATCTCTATTCTTTTCTATTCAGATGTAACTATACTTCTCAGCATGCCTGTTTAATCCAGAAGACTCATGGAGTTGGTACCCAAATTAGCTCTTCATTATGATGTACAGCCAAACCTCAAAAAACATACTTTAAAGGCTGCATTAATCTGATATGTAGAAAAAGCAGAAGCCTCAAAATAATGTCTTCCTCATGTATTTATAGGTTATTGGATTCACAATACTTTATATGTACTTTTTTACCAATCTAAGAAGCTGTCTCTTTGTATGATTTTTTCATAATCATTGGTTATATAGAAGTGACTGTTATTTACATTGAATTAGTTAAGAGTTTTCAATAAAATGTCTTTTTACAAGCTGACACAGGGCCAATACTTTAAATTAATGTCAATGGACACAAATGCAGTGAAATAGAAGCAGAAATTCTCATAAAAAATGAGCAATGTCATGACCCGGCATAAGAAAACAGATTAATTTTTTTCAGCCTAATGGATAAAACTCAAATTCAATGAAAATGCAAAACTACACTATTGGTTCCAAAGTTCTAGTTCATTTATGAAAGTGACAAATTCTGTGAAGATTATGGAAAAATGAGAAGCTGACTCGCTGCATAACAATATATGCAAAGGATAAAACTTACATAAGTGAAGTTTCAATTACATATCCAGTAACCCGTTCTAAGCAATATTACAGGACACAAAGTCTACCAAGTTTCTGGAACATGATGGAAGAAACTTGTTCCTTGGTTTGTAAAATAGTAGTTCACAAAGATGTAGCTGTTTTGGAATTCATTCCAGTTACGAGAGAAGAACTAATTGAAAAATCCGAAGTTGCAAGGTGAAAGTAATCACAAAGAAAGACTTCACTATTCTGAGAGAAGGGAGGAATGAAATCCATTAAATAAAGATAGAGGAATTCAAAAAGCAGTCTTCAACAAACTTGGGGGGGTGGCAGGGAGGAAAGGGAGTCTCTGGTAAAATGTAGTCCAATCAATATAGATCTTGAAAAAGATACAAAATGGATTTATCAAGATAAAGATGAGTCAAAGAAGAGCCTCTTGAGTGAAATACAGATGAAAGTCCTACTTCTTTAAAAATCACCATAAAAGTCATCAATGTCTTGTCATCAGACCGGTAGAACATTGCAACTGAGATTGTATAGAGTATGTCTTTTGAGATGGTGTTAAATATTTTCTCTAGCAAGCTGAATAACGGAATAGAGAAAAGGCTTATAAAATTTGTGGGTGACATCAGGCTGGCAGAAATGAAAGCAAATCAAAGAGCAGGATCAAAATTCAGAATGATAAATTGGGGATGTAATTGATAGCAATAATGAATCGAATAAATTTAAATCAAATGAAAGTGCAAATTCCTGAATTAAGAAGGAGAAGACAAATACAATTTAAATGGATGATAACCCAAAGGCAAAGGCTCAGTATTTGTGAAAAAAAAAAAGGTCAAGTTGTTACCAAATATCAAAACTTGATTGTGAATCAGAAGTCTAAAGCAATGGAAAAAACAGTAAATCTGGGATTTGATAGGAAGAATGTCATATGTGTGACAGAACAGGCGATTTTCTTTCCTTTTTTTTTTGAGGTTGATGATATACAAACTCACCTATTACATTTTCTTCTGGGCACTAAAATAATAATTTTTAAAGTCTCAAATAATTAAAAAAAAAAATTAAAAAAATATGGACAAACTGAAAAAAATTCCGAGGAGGGCACTAAGAGTGCAAAAATATTAAAAATGAGCCCGCAGCTATGGATAAAGGTAGGATTTAATCTGGGAACTAGAAGACTAAATGCAGGCAGGAAGGAGAAATAGAATGGTATTTGACAACCTAGTGTCAGCATGTAACAGGTAGTTAGAAAATAGCCCACTGATTTGTTGTTCTTTGCATAAGAAGGGCATGAACCTGTTGAAGTGAGCCTAGAGGAGGGCCACGAAAATGAGCAGAGGGCTGCAGCACCTCTCACATGAAGAAAGGATGAAAGAGTGGAGGCTGTTCAGCTTGGAGAAAAGAAGGCTCCAGGGAAACCTTATTGTGGCCTTTCGGTACTTACAAGGGGCTTATACAAAAGATGGTGACAAACTTTTTATTAGGACCTCTTGCAATAGGATGAGGGGTAATGGTTTTAAACTAGAAGAAAGTAGGTTTAGATTATAGATAAGGAAGAATTTTTTTTTCAATGAGGATGATGGAACACTGGAACAGGTTACCCAGAGAGGTGGTGGATGCCCCTTCCCTGGAAACACTCAAGACCAGGTTGGATGAGGCTCTGAGCAACCTGATCTAGTGGGGGATGTCCCTGCTCATTGCAGGATTAGATGAGGAGTTCCTCCTAGATAGGAGGACTAGATGACCTTCAAATGGCCCTTCCAACCCTAAGTATTACATGATTCTATGATTCTATAAAACATGTGATTTACAGTCTTCCCTTTATAGCTATAAAGTCAGCTTGTGACTTTGCTTGAATAATGGCATGAGGAAAATATACCTGCTCATATCTTTGCACCTTTAATATGAAAGATCTCCACAGAGGTTCTTATCAACATCTTTAGTTACACTGACAGAATATCCAGCTCGTCATCCATCCTTCATTAAATGATAAAAATTATTTACTAGACTAACTAACAATTTGAAAGCAAATTAATTATTTTATGTAGGTATCTAGCACCTAACAATAGAAACATCCTACATACCTAATATATATATTCTCTTTTAATCTGAAAGCTTCTTAAAAAAAAAAAATGACAGAGCATTTCTCTCCTTGTTTTTCTAGGTAGAGGAATATATATACACGCTAAAGTGCTTGATTTGCTCTTAGGCACTCTCTAAATTGAATTATTTCACATGTTCTACATATGTTCATTTCCCTATTTCTGCTTGCATTGAGGAGAAATGTTGATCTCCATGGACACTTTTTTTTTTTGCATCAGCTAGCTGTGCTTAATGCAGTGCTAAATGTCAGAACCCTAGCACACTTGTGCTGTAAGAAAATGTTCAAATAGGCAGCCATGGCACTGTCTGTACTACACTGTGCAAAACCTTGCACATAGTAACTTCTACAGGATGTACTGTAAATCATAGTCTACATTAGCTTTCTTTCCCGTGTAGTGCACATGATTAGTGCACTTTAAGTTCTGAAAAGAAAGTTAGTACAAAACCAAATGCTAGTTCCTGGACATGTCTTTTCCTAGATTTTTCAGTTTTCTTACTGTAACGGCTAATTGTTACTTTCTCTTCACTGTCAGAGGTCAAGTATCTACTCTGAGAATGGGATATTTGTATTACGTGTTTACTGGTGAATAATTATGTTAGTGTTCAACAGTGAAACTGGTAAGTAAATCATCATATGTAAGAAAAATAATTATACGTACATGTATTTTTCAATGACTATCAACATTAATTCAGTCAAATGTTCCTAACATTGAAATTATCTGAATAACTAAAATACAATTATTTTATACTAGAAAAAATATTTTCTATTTTATTTTACTATTTTAACTATTTTTTAAAGCATATTTTCTCGCATTTTCTAATTCAAATGAAAATTCAGGACTTGTTAAGTTGTGATATTTTGTAGTCCATCAGATAATTGCTTTGAATAAATAATCAAAATTAAAGGTTTGTGAAATATTTTTAATTAATAACAATTTATTAATAAATAATTAATTAAATTAATTAAAGTAAGCATACTACAGCCTCAAGAAACAAGTATTTTGACTTTAAAGTCACATAAGTTCCATGATAATTTAATACATATATATGTGTGTGTGTGTGTGTGTGTATATATATATATATATATATATATGCAGCCAGAACAAGAAAGGTATCAAAGTTGAAACTTAATATTTCTTCAGTCAGTCAAATCAGGGAAAATCTTAACTTAAAATACTAGCTCTACCTTTGTCAGAAAACAGTTGCCTAAATTTGGGAGAAATCTTTAGATCCTTTGTCTTTACCTTAATGATTTTGGCATGGAAACCATATACCAACATTATTTTCTGAAGAAAATTTTTAAAAAATATTTTAAAATAGAAGATAAACATGAAAACATAAATATTTTAAGGATCAGAGTGACCATAAGCCTATAGATGCTGTTTTGTTCCTGGGGTCCAAAATAGCTGAAAGGAGCTACTAGGGGAACAGAGATTTTTTTCTCTAAAATGAGAGAATCTTCACACAATTTTGGAGGGCTATAGCTCTAGATCTTACCTTAAACCAAACCAATGTGTCTGAAACAGAAAGAAAAATTATATTCCTAAGAGTCCATAGTTGTAAAACTGATTTGTAGAGCTTAAAAACAGAGTTTAAATAATGAAATTTCTTTAACTCATCACAGTGACCAACTGCTTCTCCAGTCAAACAAATGTTGGAAGTATGGATGTGGTGGTTTAGCCCGGATCACCACACAGTTTCTTGCTCACCCTCCACCTACCCAGTGGGATGGGGGAGAGAAATTGGGAATTGTAATATATACAAAATGAACAATGTACGATTTCTCACCACCCGATGTCTGGATGACTGATGCAGCCCATCCCGAGCAGCGATCATGGAAACAACACTGACCAGCAAACAAAGGGGGAAGAGCAAGCCAGCAAGGTAGAGGGAACAATGCCAGCAAGCAAGAGAGAGGAAAAAGATGCCAAGGGTGCCCGAATGGGTGCCAGAATGGAACGGATGCCCCCTCCCATGGGCAACCCCCACTTATATACTGAGCATGAGGTTTATGGCATGGAATACTCTCTTTGGCCAGTTTGGATCAATTATTCTGTCTGTCTTTCACCCAGCTTCCTGCATCTGTACGTTAATGAGACTTTAACGAGACTTGGAAAGCCAGACGGTGTCCTTGGTCTCATTAAAAACAACTCGTATCATCAGAGTGTTTTTATCAACATTCTTCACACACGAAATCCAAAACACATTGGCTATTGAGAGGAAAATTAACTCCATCCCTGCCGAAACCAAGACAACGGGTAAATGTGCTAAGACTGTTTTCACTCACCTTTTCTAAATACCAATTTCAGCTTAAGTAAAATAAGGAAAATGTATCAGCTGTAAATTTCATAATATTTGTTTTGAATGTAACAGCACACAGAATTAGTTTAACAGGTATAATTGTGAAAATTCTCTATGGAAAACTAGAATGAAGCAGAGAAACGATAAACAAATAGATTCTAAAAGGTACATACTCCTAAATCAAAAATTAATTATCCAGAAAACCTAAATATGTGTGATATACAAAGGAATTGTTCTATGTCCTACTTCAAACTTTAGGAAGAAGAAAGGCTTTGAACACAAAATTTATCACCTCAACTTGAATATTGTTTCAGATTCTGAATCTAAAAAAAGTCATATTGACTAGTTCCTATAGTCGTAGTTCAGCCCTGATCGGGACCAGACTACGCAGTCTCTCTCTCACTCCCCCCACCCTCCGAGAGAATAGGGGGAGATAATATAAGAAAAATGGCTCGAGGTTTGAGATAAGGAGAGGAAGAAATCCTTAAAGTTACCGTCACGGGAAAAACCAGACTCGACTTGGGGAAAACTATTCATTTATTACTAAAACTAGCAGGATAATGAGACAGAGAAGCAAGATAAACCTCCTCCCCACCCCTCCCTCTTCCCGAGCTTAATATTATCTCTACTACCTTCCTCCCACCAAGCGGCACGGCGGGGAAGAAGGAATGGGGGTTGCGGTCAGTTCAGTACGTGATGTTTTACACCGCTGCTTCATAGTCAGGGGAAGAACTCCTCACATTCCTCCCCTGCTCCAGTGTGGGGTCCCACCCATACACCACAGTCCTTCGTGAAACTGCTCTGGCATGGGTCATCTCTTCCATGGAGTGCAGTCCCTCCAGAACGGCTGCCCCAGCGGGCCCTTCATGGGCCACAGCCGCCTTCAAGCATCCACCTCCCCCGGTGTGGGGTCCTTCACGGTCTCCAAGTGGATCTCTGCTCCTCTGTGGACCTCCATGGGCTGCAGGCGGACAACCTGCTCCACCATGGTCATCACCACAGGCTGCAGGGGAATCTTGGCCAGGAGCCACATTACTCCTCCCCCTCCTTCTGAACTGACCTTGGCGTCTGCAGCTGTTTCTCTCACAAGAAAAGTTCTTCACAACAGGCTGGCAGAAGCCTCTCAGAATCTCTTCACACCATATCATCCATCTCATCTCCTCTCCACTTCTTGCAGTCGGGCTGGGCCAAGTTGGGCCCAGTCGGCCGCTTGGCGAGAGGCCAGAGGGTGAGGCCTGCAAGGCCGGTGAGGCCTGCACTTCCCCCTCTGCGCCTCTGCCCCCGCTCAGCTTCTTCACGTCTTCTCTTTTTTTTCCTGTTTTCCCCTTCTTAAGTACGTTATCGCAGAGGCATTATCACGGAACATTCTGCTACCAATCGGCTCAGCCTTGGCCAGCAGCGGGTCCGCCCTAGGCCCAGCCAAGTCCACTGAACAAAGGGGAGCAACTTCTAGCAGTTTCCTACAGAAGCTACCACCTTAGGACTCCCCTCACTAAACAAAACCACAACACTATATAGATGCTACAGAAGACATGGAAGAGTATCTATATCCATAGTGCATAACAAACATAAATATTTTGTGTCTTGATAATCTGAATAAACATTCTGATATTCTAAAATCTGGAAATTTTTGAGATTCCAGATCTCAGAAGAAAAATAAAAATAAAAACAAAATTTTAATTTACTGATTCTAAATTAATTTTTGACTATAGTTATATCACATTTGTATTTTCTCTCATCTTTTACTTCGTGTACTGATACTTGAGTTCAATTTTCAAACACTCCATTATAACTGTATCAATGTGCCTTAACACAGATATGTGCCAAGAAATGGTGGCAGGTAAGGATATTTAGCAATAAATCTGTGCCTATATTTTACTCTTTCTAAATATCACTCTCTCTTAACACAACTTCTGAACTTTGATCATTAGAATGCTCTCTTGCATTCAGAAACTCTGTTTT
The DNA here is from genome assembly GCA_011801015.1 of Ardeotis arabs. Taxonomy (NCBI): domain Eukaryota; kingdom Metazoa; phylum Chordata; class Aves; order Otidiformes; family Otididae; genus Ardeotis; species Ardeotis arabs. The sequence continues at coordinate 14,606 of JAAGAY010146425.1, forward strand.
GGAGGTCAACATGTCTAACAAGCATTGATATGAGCTTCTTCCATGATATGGGTTTGACCCATTGAAGTGGAAATTGCAGTCAGCATTTACATTTAATAAAGAAGTTCTTGTGAGAGTTCAAAAGTTATATTTAACTGAACTCTTCCTGAAAATGCCATGTTGAACCACCTACTTAATCTAGTTTATGAGTCTTTTTCAAAGTATGAAGAAAGGTACAGTAAGATATATATTTTAACCTAGCATTTTAGGATTGTGCCAAGTTGGATGAGGCTCTGAGCAACCTGATCCAGCTGAAGATGTCCCTGCTTCTTGTAGGTGGATTGGACTAGATGACCTTTAAAGGTCCTTTCAACCCTAACTGTTCTATGATTCTACGATTCTATGATCTGTAATCTGTTTCAATGATAATATATTTTAATCCTTGAAGGATCAATGGTTCCATTGAAAGCAATTTCATCAAGTCATTTTTTTTTTCCTTCTTCTAGCTCAACACTACCTGTTGTTGAATAGTGACCAGCTATTTCAGATGAGCGCTTTGACATTTGATTCCGGCTTCCTATAACAGAGAGAGTATAGTAGTGGTTATTAGTAATTTGAAGTTCAGGATAATCATAACCCCAATCTACTTTTTACTTTTCTTCTTGTGTTTCTTCACATCTCAAAATGTTGTGGTTTGTTTTTTTAGGAAACCCATTTGGAGCACAAGTTCACATATGGAAGCTGAAAGACTTGACCTGCTCCTCAGCATTTGATATCACTTTGTTCAACAGACGAGTTAGATGGCATATCCCCAGCTCCTTCTTCCTGGACCAGGAAAGACTTTATTATAATCAGTCTGTCTGATTTAGGATCTTTGACAAGTTCCAGAGGGTATCATGTCCAATATACCACATAAAGGATGACAGATTCATTGTCAAGAAATTGAAGTTTAAAGCAGAATGAAGCAGAGGTAATACCAAAGATAAAACCTATTACCATTTCCTGTTATCAGGATCTAAAATAGATACTTTTCATCTCCTGAGACATCTGCACTTACAGCAAGAATTAGAAAGCTGACAAACTAATGTTTTAAAACTCTTCATTGGCATTTGACTCTTGTCTCTGTGTCCCTTCCTACAGAATCAGAATAAGACAATGTGTAGTGGGATAACAAAAATTAGTTAGCTATTGCACCAAGAGCTTAACTAATCCATGGACTAATGTATAAACATTTTCACTGACTGTCTTTCAACATAGATTATAAAAAACCACATTGTAGATATAGCCAGGATAAAGACATTCAGAAACAAGATTAAAATTTTAATTGTCACTAATACTTGTACCCATTGTGCTGCTTTAGTGAATACGTAGTTAACTATTTTTCAGTCAAATCAATGAAGTATCTTACTTTTGAGAGTATATTTGTTTTGCATTCCAATTGACATTATGGTAGAGCCTGCTTGCTTTTATAAAATAATTAACAGCAACTAATTCCATTCTTATGGAAACAATATAGCCTAGTATAAGCATAATTCTGGAAGATGTTTCTCAATATTACCCATACATATTACCTATACTATAGTATGGTCTGTAGTTTCATATTTGTTTAATTACATAATTTTATCTGATTTTTATTTTCTAACAAAATTGCTTTTTTCCCCCCCAAGATTTAATTTTATTTCATCCCTCTGAAAACTTCAGAAGGAATTCTAAATTGTCTTCTGTTGCCTTCAGATTGCAACAAAGACTGGAGCATCTACAGAACTAGAGGTTCTCAAATCCTTATTCAGTATTACATGTGGGAATTATTGGGGAAAATTAAAGATTTCTAGTAAAGAGGAAGGATAGCAAATTATTTCTTTCTGAATGATGTTTTGTGGAAGAGGAAACCTAATGAGAGATTCTTTACTGAAGCAAGACAAGATAAGGGAAAACAAGCTGATGATAGTCTTGGTATCTGATCTTAAAATACCTTACGTAAGTGCCACAGCAAACAACACAGTTTGCCACAGCAAGCAACTTCAGGGAGATATGGTTAAAATAAGTAAATAATTAAGGCATTTTTACACTATGGGCTTCATCTGAAAACCTACAGTTCAAAGATCGCACAGTCTAAATACCTCTACTGTGGTCTAAATACCACAATATCACTAAAAAAAAATATGGTATAGCCACTTTAGGATTATAGGTTAGAGATCTATACAGAGTGAGATGAAAAGCACTCCTTTCCTCATTTTGAAGAATTGTAAATACCTTGCAAAGGATTATAGGGGTAATAGAGGGGATTATTTTGTTGTGAATTTTTGGGTTTTTTTTTGTTTGTTTTATTGAAAAGGAAAATCTCTTTGCTTTTCAAAAAATATGAAATATTGAGACTGTATCATGTTTATTTAAAATTTTTGAGGACAAAAGTAAAAAGCAGACAGGAGTTATGGCTATCCTGAACTGCAGAACACTAATAAGTGATTCTATGTCCATTATAGGATATAGTATCAGGTAACTGATGAGAATTCTGATGACAGGTATAAGAAAATCTTAGTATACAGAGTATTACTAATATTTTTACAGAATATTGTCTGGGATGTTATAGTGAAAAAAAAAAAAAAGACATTGCATGACTCAAAATATTTAGATTCTTTTCCTACCTCTTCCAAATATTTGTTTCCTGACTGCATTAAGTCTCAGCCTATAACTCCAATGGTCAGTCATGTACCCTACATAAAATACATAAAATATAAAATTATGCATGGCTTATACAGTATTGCTAGACTAAGGCTAGCACGCTAATATAGTAGAAATGAAGAAACTTACTTTATCCAGTGGCCCCATGAAAAACAGAATTGCCATTGCTAGTAGCAAGCCACAGGCCTTGTAGTGACTGTGCCTTATGTTGACTGTGCAAGTCCCCAGTGCTGGCCTGTTGTTATCAACTCGTTACAGGAACTGACTGTGTAAGCTTGTGTCTCTTGTTGTGATGTGCAATTTAAGAAAAGACTTTGAAAATATTACACAGTTTGAAAGTGAAGGCGCCAGAACCATTAACAGCTGAGTGACAGTCAAGTGCTGGTCACTGAAGAATCTCAACATCAAGAGATGGGAAAAGACAGTTTTTACTTTAAGGAAAAAAAGCAGCAGCTAAGTAAGGAGGAAAAAAAAAAAAAAAGGAAGAAACCAAAACAAAACAACTCAAACCAAGCCAAAAAACCAAACCAAACGAAACAAAAAAAAAAAACCAAACAAAAAAAACAGCCAAGGAAGAAGGACAGTTGCTTGGAAAAATAATCCTAATCCTCATCTTGCCCCCCAAGCTTCATGCGACATATAACGCAGGGACAGAAGAGAGGACTAGTACTTTCTGGAAACTTATAGAAGGACAAGATCCCAAAAATGGCTATTTGAAATTGGAGGAAAAAAGAAAGAAATCATTTCTGCTTGGGGTTCTCCCCTTGAAGGGGTTTTGAGCCTGACCACATCGATGTCAGTGACTGAAACCATTAAGGACTGTACCAATCAATAATAGGAATGTGACATCAGGTTTGTGGTACGGCATGCTCTCAGTTAATGTAGGCTATGATTATTAAAGAGTGATTGATTTGAATATGTAGTGATAATGATTGATAATGTATGATAATGAATTGAATTACCCATTAGTATTATGTGTTAATGAATGTCAGTCTAGTAGAGTTTTGTTCTGAAGCTTAAGACTTGCCCTATTTATCAGTCTTCTAAACGTGCCCATCACAGTGGTCTCTAAACCAATGAGTATATCTACGCATTCCTGATGCTGGAAATCCTGATAGTGTAATACAATTTTGAAACTATTTTTTATTTTTTATTTTTGACTTATTGTCAAAACAGCAATTTTTAAACTTAGGTTGAGAACTGGAAATACAAAGTGGTTCTCAGAAATGGCTTTGGAAGCTTTGAAATCTGAAAAGAAAGGCTGCTTATAAGCAACACATATTTTTTTGAGATATGTAGTCAAAAGTCCCAGTCTATAAGAGTCAATAAATCATACCTTACCATGCAAGACAAGAATATTTATAAATGTTGGATCCTAGCCTCGTATTCCACTATTTACACATCTTGCTCAGTGTGGAAGCTGTAGAAAGGAATACATCCATCACAATCCCTCTTCCGGAAAATTCAAAGCTGAAAGAGAATGAAAAAAAGAGAAATGTCCATTGGAATACAAGAGTACATGTAAATATAAATTCTTACATGACATTTACAGCTAAGTGAACTTGTGTCTTCAAGTGTCTTCACATGTGTATGCTAACAGTGGATAACTCAGAACAGTCACAATGCTATCATATGTCTTCTGAAGGATTTCAGATCTCCAGCGTGCAAACAATGTTTGCATCACTGCCTTGCTGAAATCTGTATTTTGTGGATGTTCACTGAGAGTGTGGATCAATTATACACATGTGACACAAGCAATATCAAGAAACTGAGTGTTGAAGTGGGCTGGGCTCATCATCTAATGTGTTGATGTTTTCTATCTGATGCTCTTGGTCCTGGGTAAGAAAATTCATGGCTATTTAATCTGTTCCACTCTCTGCTGCCAAAGTTTTGGCTAGACCATACTGAGGTACATTTTCGATCTGAGGTTTCATTGATTCTCTCTCAATTTCATGAAAGTTCAGCTGTGACCTCAGCACACTATCAGATATGAATCTCAGTGAATCACTTTCAGGATTCACAGTGTGTCATTTACAGACTGCACCCAATAGGACTAAATTTCAATAGCACAATGACTGCAGTGGAACAAAACAGTGCAAAAGCAGTAAAAGCTTCTATATGGATGTGTTTGTGACAGATTTTTGGTCTATATAATGACATTTCTGACTGTTTACTTTCTGTTTACATTGTTTTATCTTCCTATATAGTAACACATTCCTCCATCTCAGGGTCTATTTCACAAACTTTTGGTATTTTAATACTCAGCATTTGTAATTTATTTTCAATTTACTCAGTTTAGCAATTTTGAAAATGTTGTTTTCAAAAGAGTGGCAAATTTTAGTGATCTTTTATATCAAATTTTATTTTCCTACTCACCTATGAAATAGACTCCTCTCCAAAGTGACTTTCGGTTTCTGTGACAGCTTCCTTCTTAAAATTCAGTATTCCTATTCTAGAAATTTTCATATAAAAGTCAACCTCTCACCAAACACCGACTAATCTTAAAAAAAAAAAAAAAATTCCCTTCCTAAAAACTTCTTTTGAGTCCTGTAACATATAATGTTATGTATAGTTTTTTTTAATACTTGTGAGACAATGCCTATGTTTCACTATAGTTTATTTTCAACTCACTTTGTGATTACTAATGCTATCAGCAGCACTGACCTCAAGAAGTCAGTACAAAGATCAGAATATTGCCCCTTACTTTGAACTTTTGGATTAACCCAAGTTGATGATAATCTAGCTCAAAGTGTTTATCTTTGATTTCAACAATTTGCTTGTAGAAACTTTTGTTGTTTCTACCTTGTTTGTTTGTTTTAGTTCAGAACAGAATATTTATTTTTTAAGTGATTATCTGATCATCTCAATGGCAGTGAAATGCAGTAACTGTGTGAAACTAAGCTAGAAGACATGTTTCAGGGAGCACTGTATTCATCCTAGGCATTAATGGGCATTTAGTCTAGGGGAGCAGACTACTATTTTGAATAAAAATCCCTGAAAAATGTAGGGCAGGCATCATATCCTCACAGCTGGTGTGTTTTTCGTATTTGCTCCTGTTTGGTTGATATTGTTAATTTAGACATAGCTGTTGTTTGCGTGTATTACGTTTACATGATTTCACAGTACCTAATTTCCTCAAACTTTATAATTTCTCAGTAGTAAGTGGGAAAAAAAAATCTCTTTTCTGGGGAATTCTGAAGAATATTGACACATGTGAGTGTTCTTGTGCATTTTCATAAATATATGCATGAATATTCACCTGTATCAGTCTGTATTAAAACAAACCAATAATTTGTTTTCTTTTTTTAAAATGGAACTAGGTTAAGCAGGATTTCCTAAATTTTCTTTGAAGAGATGTGAACTGACATTTCAGGGCTTTCCAAAACAACCTACTTCTCTCTCCTCTCACTCCATGAAGTTTAGAGGTCTTGAGTCTAAAACAACTAGATCTACTGTTCTTTAACTGGGAGATAGACTAGGTCACATCTTGCCATAATCTACAAGGTCGTGCTAGGCTTATACTCAAGCATTTTTGGGAAAGGTAGTTTAGAAATCTTCCAGCCCGTTGTCTCTGGTACCTATTAGACAATCAGATAGGAAAATACATCAAATTGCTATTTTCTAATAGGAAATCATTTTACTGGCAAATTCTGATTAATTCTATTCTCAGTGTTCTGTTTGTGTTTATGCCCAGATGTATTTGTGAAATTCATCTCCCTTGTATATATTGATATGACAGGGCATCAGGGCTCCAATGAAGCAGTAACAGAGTATCATGTTAGTAATTTAACAGATCAAGGACTCCTCAAGGACTCTACAATGAAGAATGCTCCATTCATTTTTCTCTGACATATGCATACTCATATTAGCTTATTCAAAGTTTATATGCAGTCTCGGCCAGGATTGTAATGATGTTACTGAAATTCAGTTTATTCTGTGTAGTTTTCAAGCTGTCATTACAATAAAATCAACTTTTGTCTGGATCAAGTATAATTTCAGACAAAAATATAATGCTTTACATTAGAGCATAAACCACTTGTGTTGAATGGTTTCTTTTAAAAATAAACAAAATAATGAACATATCAAGTTTTGTTTACATATAATCAATAGTTTAATTTATGTAAATGAAAACATGCATCTTCAGAGTTAGAGCTCTAACGTTCATTGAATTCTAGGGGATGATTTTCTGCTCATCCTGATTTAGATGTCTACTATATAAGTAGACAAAGGTAAACTAAATACCTAAGCTTCTGTATGTTGCATAACTCATACAATATGTGTGTCAAAGAAAAGCAGCTTACAAATAAAGCCAGCAAGTTATTCTTAGTTTCAGTAAAATCTGAATGGAGAATTAACATGCAGTCCCTTTACAGTAATACTAACAATTATACTCCAAATTATCAAATTAAAAAGCCTCATTACTGATAGCATTTATTATCCTTTCCCCTGTATAATTAACTAAAGGGCAATTAATGCCCTTTCCTCTGCTGTTATAGTCATGCTTTCAATATTCCTTTGGGTCCCAGAGTTGATGGTGTAACTCTTCTTCCTGAAGAATGAGGCTGTTTGAAATCAGCACACTTTACCGATAGGAACACGATGTTTATGGTGAAAGGGCTCCTTCTTGGACCTGGGATCACTGGAAGCTGTTTTTACTGGTTCTTAAGCCCTATTCAGAATTTCTTTCTCTTCTTATTGGCGAACAAGTTGGTAATATAGTTACTCCATTTTGTTAGATTTTTACTGTGTGTGATGAAACCATATTATTGCAAAAATAACACTAAGTCTCAGCAAAATAAGCCTGCTAGCTTATATTATAGGAAATAGATCATCATAGAGTCAGCTTTCGGCTATAGAAAATAACCTTCTTGATCCTTTCATAACCCCTATCAAATTTTGCAGTTTCAGCTGAAACAGACCTGCAGCCACTGAGGACAAGTCCTGAGTCCAGAAGACTGAGTAAAGTTAAGGCAAAATCTATGGCCTACTGATAACAACAACATGGTATACTCTGGTGTGTACAAATACGCTTTTACACTTTGGAGTCCTAGTTAATGAAGGCATTCACCAGGAATTCAGAGAAGTATTCAGCTCACCGTAAGTTGATATCTACATTTTGCCAAATGAATTCCTCTCTCTCTAATGGGCGCGTATCTTTCACCCCTGTAGACACCTATATTGCAGATATCTCAAATTAAGCAGGCTAATCTCATTCCAAGGGTTTGATTCAGCCTACATATAGGCGTCTCTTGTCACTTGACAAATTGTATGGAATCTGAAATATCCTTGAGGAGTAGGCAGAAAAAAAAAAAGGACACGCATGAGACTTTCAGCCATTTGGAGAGTCAGTCATTGATGTCGAAGTAGTTGGGGCCCTGTCCCAGTCTTGACATCCAGAGCTCAATTCAGTTGCCTACACATACATGAAATTTAGCATGCCTTAGGGTATCTCTGTTGGCTTCCAGCTGCCACTCCAAAATTACACAGGCCAACTACAAACACTGTATTATACCTGCTAGCCATAAGGATACAGTAGGGTACAGTAGAGCATCTCTGATGGCAATAGGGAACTATAGGTGGACAACTGAATGCCAGTTTCTGAACTAGTAAATTAGGTTCCTCTTATAGTAAGAACAATATTCACTTGTGTTGTGGTTTTGTTTAGTGAGGGGGGGCCTAAGGTGGAAGCTTCTGTAGGAAACTGCTAGAAGTCGCTCCCCTTTGTTTGGTGGACTCGGCCGGGCCTAGGGCGGACCCGTTGCTGGCCAAGGCCAAGCCGATTGGTAGCAGAATGTCCCATGATAACGCCTCTGCGATAACGTATTTAAGAAGGAGAAAACAGAAAAAAAAAGGGAGAAGACAAGATGTGAAGAAGCTGAGCGGGGGCAGAGGCCCAGAGGGGGAGGCGCAGGCCTCACCGGCCTTGCAGGCCT
>JAAGAY010146426.1:5223-43694 GCA_011801015.1 Ardeotis arabs
AAAAAAAAAAAAAAAAAAAAAAAAAACAAAAAGAAAAACCCCAAAAAACCAAACCAACCAACCAACCAAAAAAACCAAACAACCAAAAAAAAACCCCACAAGTACAATAGGCTTCTGAATCTTCAGATGGTCCGAGTGCAGACTAATCATAGGTTAAAAAATAGGATTGGTCAGAGTCGTACTTTCACTCTCTGTGACATTCATCAGTTTGATTACTGTTATGAATAATTTAGCATTAAGAACAACCTGGGCTCTTATGTGCATATCCTGTTCATGATGTTTCTGCATTAAATACATTGAAGAGAGAACATTCACTGATAGGGCATTTTTAAAGAATCTTTAAGGAATCATTTAAGTTTAAATAAATCCATTAGTTTAATTTTATTTTCAGTTCATTGTGTACTCAGGGTAATTGGGATTGATACAGTTTTCAAACACAGAGCTGAAACCTAATTCTAGCTGCAAAACTCAGCTTTGACTATCGTCTCCAGAAAGTACTTCTGTAAGAAATTACTTCAATTTCTGCTGATTGGAATACTACTTTGAATGTCCAGTTTGTGAGTTAGTGACTGTCATAAAGAAGTTAAGGATGCATTTCCACAGAACTTTTTTTTAAGACCACTTTGTGGTTTTAAACTCTACTGTCTATAGTATCATGTGAATGAAATGAATGTCTACTGTCTTTATCTTTGAAAAAATGGTTGAAGGCAACATACCAGAGCAGTCCTGTTCCAAAGTGATACTCAGAATAACAGGTATACTTAGAATAGCTGAAAAACACCCACCCCTACAAGCAGTGTGTGACTTTGTTCACTCCTTTTCCAGTATACTCTTAGAATTTTTTCTTCAGGACTCACTGATCAGAAGTTTAAGAAATACAGGCACTTAAATTAGTAATAGTTTAGTAAACATAATTTATTTTTTTTTTCCAGTTTTCAAATTCTGGAGATAATGCGGACATGTACATATCATACTACAAATATTAAGCTCCCTAAAATGCAGGAGAGGTACTACAGTTTAAATACATTTATTTGAAATACCTATTTCAAGAAAAGTGAAACTTGCCCCTTATGACCTTCTACCTGCAAAGAGAGGTTATAAAATTGAAGTCCTTTTTCAGGCTAGCATTTCTAAATATTTGATTTTGTGGTTTATTTTCCTGAACTGAAAGTCTCAGAAACAGCATGAAAAATACAAAGTTGTTCAGTTCAGTAACTTTAGGGAGTAGAAAAGCGCAGTACCACCTTCAGGAGCCTTAATGCAGATTAAAAATTATACACTCTCAGTGCCTTCTCACAAACTTTGAAAGGCCTTTAGGTTCTTGTCATGACTTACTCCTTACTTCAATGCTGTTCATGTATAAAAAGGGTTACAGATTAGGATAGGAAAGTCCAGTAAACTAAACTTGCATTTGCTTGAGAGTTAGCTTTAATCTAAGTGTCTGGTCTCTTTAAAGAACAGACTGTTAATGTTTTGGAAATGTGGTTTAAGATAGCTGTGGGAAAACAACTTCAAGCTGCTCAGTGGTCCCTTTTCTTCGACTTCTACTGTGGTTTATTTGGGCACTGGAGTGAATAGGGAGAATAAAGTGACAGGAAGGTTGCACAGGAATTCTTTATTCTTTGTAAAAGCTGAAGTTCCCTGCTAAACTAGAACAGAATGGGGCAGCTGCTGGTATGTTAGATGGCATACTCATCAAAAATGTGTAGGTGTTTTTTCAGCTTCAGTTTGGTTTTAATGTATGACATCACAGATTTTTATTAACATTGGGCTAAAATATTTCCAAAATGTACAGATCAACATCAGCCTTAAGGACTACTTCAGCTATGCAGGGTTCCTAAAGTAAATGGTCGATAATCTAGCCTTCGAAATAACTCTATGTGCTGAGAGCTTATAAAGTATTAGTAGTATGTCTTTAAAAAAAAATAGTGTTCATTATAGGTTTTACGTGCTCTAAAATCTGTATTTGATGTTCAACTGTGAATAGATTCATTGAATAGATGGGAGCTGCATTAGTGTTTTATCAAGTCTAAAATAATTTGTGTGTTTATAGTTGAAATACTACTTTGTTGTACAAAATGTTAAAGAATTAGGCAAAATTTGGTACTGTGACTGTCCAGCAACACTAATAGACTCCTTCAGAAAATTTTAAACAATCTATCAACTCTTGTAAAAGTGTAGTTGAAAGAAAGATACCTAAATGCAGTACAGCAGAATCAGAGTTACTCTGACAACAGCATCTGAAAAAACCCTAACTTTTATACTCGATGCATATGGTACAGTTTTTAAAAGTCAAAGGCTATCTTTTTTTTTTTTGGCATTACAAATTCAAGTACTATTTCATAATATTATTCACATTATTCTGCTAAGGTGTCGTCTCATCGAGTGAAAAAGGGTGTTTAAGAAACATGAACAATTCTAAGAGTCTAGTGAGTAACCAGAACTGGTTAAAACCCTTTAAAGCAACGTTCATCTTGTGTATGCAGATCCAGCACAAAACCTTTTTCTTCTGCAAAATATATGTGCTTGTCAGGCTATATATCTGATTTTGCATTGCAGTTCTAAACCATGAGACCTTTACATCTGCAGTAGTTTATTTTTTAAAAATGTAAGACACCCAATGCTCAAAAGAAACTGAGTAATCTTGTATATTGAATTTGTTAAATCTTTAAAAAAGAAACCCTATAAAAACCAGAAAACCAATCCCTTTGTTTCTGGAAGTTATTTATTTGCTTTCCTTCCTTCCTTCATGTTTTTTTCTTTTAGTTCCTTTTGGATTTTGCAGAGTTGTCAAATTACATCTTTTATTTTATCTTTCCATGTCCAGGAAAACTAATCATTCTTCTGCAACCAGTTAATTCTTGAAATCTGCTGTGTGCAAGAAAGCAATTGTCCCAATCTCAGCTGTGATCTGGAATCATGGAAGTACAATAATATGTAATTTTCTTGCTTTGGATTGTATCAAAGCTTTCTTATGCAGTTTTAGACTATCATGACTATTCCTTTTTTTTCCCCAAAAAATTGTACTTTCCCAAACACAGTATGAACTTCTTCGAGCTGAAACAATGGTTTCTATATTTCATGACTATTATGTATATTTGAAAGATATTTAAGGACTCTTTTTAAGCACATTTTCCTCTTTGTTGAAAATGTCATAAAACATCTCGGCTTCTGCCAGGAAAACAATGCTTTTATTTTTTGTAGTGTACCTCATGTTATTTGCAGCAGAGTTGAATAACACTGAGCTGTGGTCACTAGTTTGCAGTAATCCGCTCATTTGGATCACTAGTGTTTTTAAACAAAGAATCCACAACGGGGTGGTTTTTAAAATGAGCAGGCTTTCATTGTTGTCACTTCTAGGCAGAAGAGCCCAGATTTAAATAACATGCAAGTCAGGCACTGATTTCCAAATCGAATGTTTGACCTTGGAATCCTGTTCGCTGAATTTTCAACTCTGATGCAGTAAATTTTTTTTTTATACCAACTTTCTTATAATCAAACCATCTTTTGTTGCAGAGGCTAATGAAATTATGATTCACTACCGCTTCCATCTGCAGGGATGAGCTGTACAGTTTATTTCTATGGAGCAGAAAGAACAATTTCTTGTTATTCTAAGAGACTGTGTTTGCTTCTGTATTTGTCACTTGTAACATGCTGGTTAATTGTTAGTTTAAAATAGCTCTTATCGATTACCGTTGTAGCATACCAGTTTAACAGGTTTCCATAATTTGTGATTTCTCCATTTCTTCCGTTTGTTTGGGTGCGTAATGAGTGATTTGATGTGTCATTAATTTTTATTCTGAAGGATGTGGTAATGATTCAAGAATGGAAGTGGATAAATGTAGCTGAAAGAAGTCACACTAATAGAAATTGCTAGTAATTTAGGTTTTTTGAGATCTAGTTTGACATATCTTAGGGACCTGGCTGTCTGAAAGTGAGGCTCAACCTTTTTCAGAAAATCATCTTTTTCTTTTTATTTTTTTTTAATGTAACTCAGGTATTTCAGAAGAAAACAAAATTACCTCAAAGTCAACTTACTGACAATGTTCATTTTACTGTACTGGTGCATGGAGAGTATCCAGAAAAGACAGGAGGTCTTGTATTTTCCATTGCATGTGAGTTCTTGATATAATTTAATTTATTAGAGATACTTCAATGTATTTTGTATAACTTAATGAGTTCTTCTGTGTTTTAACAATGTATGAAACCATTAAATAAAGGGTAAACTAGGATATGTCAGGAGAGGGAGACAATAATACTTCCTTAAGAGAAAAGAGATGACTGGCATCTTGGAAGTAAATTGAAATCTATTTATGGCTGGCCATACTGAAGAGGAAATGAACACAGTGGTCCAAGTGACAAACACTGTGTTTAAACATTTCCAAATCTGAGTCTTCCGGTTTGGAGGAAAGAGAATTAGCTTGGCTCTTTGGTGGTGGCTAGAACTGCTCCTGCTTTGGCACTGTGGAACTTAGCATGGGCCGAGCAATCCCTCTCAGACATAAGAAAGAGAAAGTTTAGCCAGTCTTATGTGAACACTTGTTGAAGAATCATCTTCCTTTTCCAAAAGGGATTCATTTCACATGGAGGAGAAAAAAAGGTATTTATAAAAGCTTCAAAGCTTATGGAGGAACATTACTGAAATCCTCCAAGCTTATGAAGTTGACTGTATGTAGACTAAGGACACTTCAAGAGACTTCTATCTTAAAACCGTGTACATGTCTGAAAATCTTTGTCTACTGTAAATGAAGGTTTATGGAAGAAATACTGTTTTCTGTTCAGCTTAGAAACGAATGCTTCAGAGAGTTATAAATAAACATTTTTTTTACATTGTTCTTTCAGGAGAGAGGAAAGTTAAGGACAAAATTTTAATACACAAAAAGTTTGAAGCACTTCTGGAAAAACTGGCAAAGTTTTCTGGCAAAAGTCCTGAAAATATTAAATTGTCACAAGTTTGCAGAAGATTGATGCTGAGGAAAAAGAAAGACAACAGCTCAACAGTTGCCTGTTCTTTTTCTAGCCTGCTAGTTCACCAGTGAGCCATGTTTTTGACTGATCAGATGGTATACCTTGACCTTAGAACAAACCCTAGCATGTGGTACCTCTTGCTGATTTGGTAGTTAAGACATAGGGAAGATATAATAGTATCATGTGGGGAATGGATGTTTTGGGGGCAGAGGAATAAAGAAGAACTCGTAAGGGGCAGCAAGAGCAAGACGCTGAGGTTATTGCTGTTCACTGGAATCTATGGGAGATCATGCCCCCAGGTCTGCTTTCCATGAGGTAAGATAACTTATTTTAGCAAGGGCGGCTTGCAGATAGACTAATTTATTTCTAAGCATCGACATTCCATGAGGTATTTTTCAGTGCACTGCTGCTCCTGTTGCAATTGATTATTTTAAATTATAGAAAAGTAGCCAGCTACTTCTACAAAGTAGGTCTTTAGAACATGGCAGTGGTAAAAGTTAAACCACTTTGTTTTCAGTAATGAGTAGTTGGTCATGTTTCTTCTCCCTGACACAATGTTTCCACAGTTCACTTATGAAGTTTTCAATCTGAATTTACCAAATGTAGCGTTTTGGTTTGTTGTTTGTTTGTTTTTAAATTGGAGTAGTTTTAAATCTGCTCATAGAAGAGATAATTAGTGGCTCTTTTGGAGATATGCTGCCTCTTGTTCTTCTCTTGAAAAACCAAAGAGAATAGGAGGAAAGCAGACTGCAAACAAGATGAAGAGAAGATTAATGTATTGTACATACATGTAAAGTATGTAAGCTGATGTAATTAGGGAGTGTGATAACCTAGTTTTACTTTCTGAATACCTTGAGGAAGAGGAATAAAGAAGCTCAATTCACTACCTTCATGCTAGTATTATCTACATTAAAATTAAACTAGATACCTTTGTGCATTGAGAAAACCAAGGCTTATTTCTTGACTCTGACAGCTACTTGCACAGAAGGGTGGTCTGAGAAAATTAATAAAGCAACTGTCAGCTCAGACTTTCTTCAAATTCAAATGTTGGATATTTAGTCATGACCTAGTTTCTTTGGTAGGCATGTGTTCTACACTATAGTGTCCCAGAAACTACGAGGAAAGACTTACCTTCTTATACTACAAATAACAGTATAGCTGTTTGTGATAATATTCTCTCACTTTCCTGTTTGAATGCCACTAAATGATATTATTTTAGGGACTTCATTGTTATTAAGAAGTAAAATGTTAATGTGTGGATATATTTTTAACATTGTTGTTACCTATACATTCAGTCCAGGTTTTTTTTTTTTTTTACCCAAATTCTCTATTTCTACATATAATACATAACATTGTAACGACTTCCTTGGCACCAAAAAGATAATAATCAAAAGAGTTGGTTGTTTCAAGCCTTCAAATGAGTAAATAATAGGAAAAAGCATAGGTTGTCTTTAGGTGTAGTTTAACTGTTTTTCATTTGTCGCTAATAGTATCCAAATTATGTGTTTGTGTTGATCTACCTAACAGGGATTGCTCTATTTTTTTTTCCTTTTTTTAGCATTTTAATAACAATTTGCAAACTACATGTAATATGATACATTCTGTTACATTCAAACTTCCCTTCATTCTGATAGTGTTCATGGGTCACTGATGTTTTTTTCAAAGCTTCTAAGTGATACGGGGAATTAACTGTATCCAGCCATAAGGGTATGACTGGATCACAGTATTGAAATACTGTACTATTGGCTCCTCAGCTTGTAATTGTTTCAGTAAGTATATAAGCTGTAAATGGTGAAAGACTAGACCTCTGCTTAAAAAAGTAAAAAATAATGAGACATTGCTTTGTTGAAGGCTGTTTCAAAAGTAGTAGATTGCGTCAAAGAGCAAATGTTTGAGGAAAATTGGGACTGGGTGGCATAAACGATGTTACCAAGCATCTTTTGACAATTAAAAGTAGCTTAGTGTGCATCAGAATTAGAGGCTTTAGGAGCATCTGAACAGCTTTGAAATAAGAAGTCTGGTACAAGATCCAGTTGATCAAACTAAAGCTGTGATCTCCAACCTTCCCTGGACAGCTGCATTTGGCAGTGAGAAGGAAGCAATGACATCCCCCTTTTCAACTTTTTGATTTACCACAGTTGTGAACAGCATTGGAGTGTTGGTGCCTAAAGGCATACATTGGGGGCTCCAAATATAGGCAAACAGGAACTGGGCAAATGAAAACCAGTAGGAGGCTGGAACAGAAGAGTTGTCAAGAGAGAATGAAACATAAATATCTTGCTCTAGAGGATAACAGAAATATTTAAATGGATAAATAGTATCTCAGTGGTTTCTCTGTCAAATAGTGACAGTTACAGTTGTGTAGCCAGCTAATTAGTAAAGGAGAGTTTGTAAATCCAGAATCATCAAGAGAATGTAGAAGTGTTGACTGGGGAGAATCTACTTATTGGCAGGTGAAAGCTTTGACTAGCTTGAGTAGCCTGTCTAGCCAATTTCAAGTAGGAAGGCATTGGTTTGACCTTCTTCCTTCCTGCCCCCCTTGACTCTGGCAAGAGTAAAATTTACTCTTGACATGCGACTTAGTTTCCGTTTTGTGCTTGCTTGTGCTTTCTGGAAATACAAGCATTAAAAAATGGAAAAAAAAAAATCAGGCAGAAGGGGGTAAGCTATAATTATCAAGAAAATATCAGGGGCATCTTTGCAAGAAATGGGAGGTTTTTATATACACCAGTAAAATGTTAAATAGTTATACCGTCTGCTTTCATTTATAGCACAGAGCACACCGTTATAGCCCAGGGTTATGTTGGAATAGTTGTTGAGGAGTTACACAAGAGCGTTGGTGTATTTGGATAAGATATGATGTGTCTTGAGCAAAATATTACATGGTAGTCCAAACCAGACAGAGAAGGTAATTATATAAGAAGTTAAGTTTACAGACTTTCTAAATTCTTGTAGTTTCTTTTACATACGTGTACTGAAGATACTACTGAATACTGAACTTCTAGTCTTTCGCAGACTTTTTTTTTATATTAATTCTTGGTGAGTAGGCAGAATATTGTTGTTATGGTACGGAAAAACAAATTGAATTTTCCGTTCTGTATATAATTTTTCCATGAATATGGAGGGTTGATAAGGTTTTTGCTGAAAAGATCATATTTAAGTAATCATCTTTTTATTTAGAGTTTCTTTAGAACTTAGTTTCTGGAAGTGTGTAATGCTTTTTGGTGCAAATCTAACAGCAAAGCTGACAAATCAGTGGTTTGAGTATACTTGGTCTTATAGAACGCTTCAGCTTGCAAAGCAAATAACTTCTCAGCGTTTGCTATTCTTTTGAAGCTGATAAAGCACTTCAGCTGCTACTTATAAGTTGGCTCTTATTAGTTTTATAGCAAATCTGTTTGAAGCTAAATGTTCATGTATCATACCATGGAAATGCAGCTTAGGTATTTTGACAAATGTGTGGTCTTCTGTTTTGGTGGGAGCCTCACAGGGAGTTATTTGCAAGCCCTAAGTTTTCAGTTGCAGAGGAAGGAATTAAAAATGCTTTTTCAGCTGGCACTGCTGCTCTAGTTTAGTTACTAAAGATGAATTGGATTTGAGTCTTTAAAAACATAGTACATTTCCTAACATATACAAAAAAGTTAGTTGATACTTTCCACAGTTGATACTTTCCAATGTTACAAAGTGGTTTGCTAAGGGTATGACTTTGTCAAGCAGTTGAGCTGAAAGCTGAATGAGTTGGGAGGCTTTGTTTTGGCCTGTTATGAGGTGTGCAAAAGTGTTGAGAGCTTCCTGCTTGATTTTCTTGATGTCAGATTAAACATTTCAGGTTAAGTGGTTTAAGGCGGTATGGTACTTCCAAAAATTTTTCCTGTCATTCTAAAGGAATGAGAATAATTCAGTGTTGAATGAACAAAAGTAGTACTTTCATATTTGAATGGGTTTTTTATTTAACTGTATTTTTTAAAGGTGCCTTTTCTCATTTTGATGCTTGCTAAAGAGTTCTGTAGTACAGCATACCTGCCATCAAATAAAACGTTCCGATTTTATTCTGCTCTGTCATAGTTCTCTCTATATCCTGACCTTTCTTTCGAAATAGCAAGTACCTAGCCTACATATTACATTATTTTATCTTTAGTAACTTTGTTTTTAGGAGTTATTCAGAATGCTTAAGTTTCTGTTTGTTTTCATATTGCTACCTCTTTTGGTGTACCCTAGGATGAGCTTCTATGTAGAAGATACCTGTTTCATCACTTTTCTAGAATAGTGGAACACGAATTATTCCTCAACCCTGAGCCAGCCAGGTGTTTTAGGGAAGCAAGAGTTTATACAGCTGATGTTTTTGCAGTTGCTGAAGATGCTAAATGGTTGAATTTGTATCTGAATAGCTGATGGAGATTTCCAGTAGTGAAAGTTCCTCAGACCCTGAAGCAGTCTGCAAGGTATCAGATTAATAATCCTTCCCTCATGGTGTCATGATGTAGTTCACATGTTCCTGGTCCACAGCAGCTGATAAAGACGTATTTAAATTGAGATGGAAACAAGATACAAAATATCTGAAAACCAAACATTTAGAGAAAGTAGAAGACATAATTACCATGTAACAGGCCTGTTGAGATTTAGCATAACAAGCAACAATGGCAAGTCTCAAAATTTAAGAATTAGGTTGTTAGCTTCATGAGCATGCCAGTCTGTTGCTGCTGCTGCAGTAAACAGTCTTTTCCTGGCTATTCTTTCCCTTCCTTAGGCATGTATTGTGAAATAGATTGCAAAATTTTCTGGATTGCAGTAGATTTCTGTGCTAAATTAGCTCTAACCTGTACCCAAATGTGATAATGTCAGAAAGGAGTGTGAGGATAGAAGCAAATGCTTGGGGACTAGGGGACATTACTATTCATTCCTTGAGCTGCAGTGCAGATTTTCAGTATTCTTGATTTTATTATTTTTTTTTTTTTTTAATTTGATTTCAGGCATGACGTATATGTAAATTGTGTACCTTGTTTCCTGCATACTGAAGTATTTTCTGGGTTTGTGGTTGTAAAAAAAGCACTGCAAACAGCTGACTGCCTCAGCAATTAGTGAACTAAGTGAAATAGTGTTTCTAGGAAGAAACTGTAAAATTTGCAGCATGATTTGAGAAACTGTTTGCTGGATTGCTGCATTGCCAAAGGCTGCATTAAACCAGCAGTGCTTTTTTTAGAAAAGCACTGGTTTAGTGTTGCAGTTTCCTCATCCTTGTTATGACGGTGTTAATAGCTCTCAGTATTCTGTTTCAACTACCTGTTACTGATTTTACAGAAAGGGATAAGAAAGAATTTAGGATTGGTACTACGAACTGAATCAGTTGTTTTGGAAACTTGATAACGTAATGTTTCCCGTGTTCCTTTATGGTAAACAAAACTTCCTGAAATAGGGACCATTATCTCACCTGAAGCCAGAAAATGTTTGGCTGCCTATTTCTTCTTAGAAGAATGGAAGATTTTTTTTTTTTGTTTAAAGCAGTCTTCCTACTCTTGCAAATGAGAAATGATAGTCATTTCTCAGCTCAGCCAGATTTCAGATACTGCTGCAAGCAGCAGAGCTTTGCCTGGAGGCAGATGAAGATAGCCGAAACTAGAATTTCTGTGGGAGGGTTAGTCTTTGTGTAGGAAGACATATGCTTGCTCAAGCAGTTTGTTGTTTTAGGGTACGTATTCTCCTGACACTTACAGACAGCCTTACTGATATGCTTTAAATCTGGCAGAAGGCAGCAAACCATTCCTTCTTCACTTCCATTTATTTCCCTCGCCACAAAATTTTTGTTTTAAATAAAGCATTAATATTTTCAAAGAGCTGAGTCTCAAGGCCAGGCTTTTTTCCTAGAGGAGGTTCTACATATTACTTATGTGCTCTAGGCTAATTTTTTTCTAAACGTTTACTTTTATGTGCTGTAAGATTACTGTTCCCTGAGTTAAAGTCTTCCTAATAAGCAGTGAGTTATTTTGGACTTTGGAGTTATGATATGATTGTTCACCTCTTAAACAGCTGTCTCTAATATTTCCATTACTTACTGGAGGACTAATGTTGTAATATGTGATAACATAGGGCTTCATAAAAGCTTGTGGACAAGAATACAATCTTCTGATTTTCCTCTGTGATTAACAAGTGCTAATTATATCTTGCAAAATAATACTTCCTATTTGATTTGTGAGGGTTTTTTTAGGTTACATTTGATTCCTAAGTTAGTAAATATATAAACAACCTTTTTAATCTTTATATACAGCCATAAATTATTTAGTTTAGAGTAAGGACTATAGTATCTATATTTCTTTCACAAGGAAGGTACAGAGCTGAATAGAGAGTAGTCTGTCTCTTATGCCAGAGTGTTGGAAGAAATTATTTATTCGTGTCTAAACAGACATAATTAGATGTGTGGAGCAGTGGTTTTACTTCGGGGACTTTCTACCACTTAGCACTTTTTTATTATCTTTGTGAGAAAATATTATGTCATTGAGATCTAATCTTTTGTAAATCTTGAGAAGCATTGTGTAAATTTGACATTTGCTTTTTCAAATTTACCAGTTGATTTATTTCAAGTGCTGCCTGTTGTGAATGGCAAGTCTTAGGATCTTGCTTAGATACTTCTCCCTCCCACTTTTCTCACTTTAAGTAATATGCTGTAGTGCACATGTAATGCTGTGTGTGTGATCTCCAAAAAAAGCTAAGCATTTGGTTAGAAGTAGAACAATTCTGTAGTTCCCTTTCTCTATGTATAGGGCAGATGCTGTAATTTTATTATCCCACAGTTGCCTGTTACCACTTGCAAACTGATTTCTTCGCCCGTGGAAGGCTGAGGTTTTGATCTTTCAAGCACCATTAAAGCAGCATATTTGAATGTCCATAATTTTACATCCCTCTGATCATCCCTGAGGTAATGGGAAATACTTGTAGTTATTGTCTATAGTCCCATTAAAAATTACCGGTGGAAATGGAGAAACTGGATATAACAGTAACTCAGGTACGGGTTGTTTTTCTGAACTCTGTTCTTCCGCATCTTCCCCCTGTAAGCTTTCCTACTGTGTTTTGTTTGGGGTTTTTTTTGCATCAGATCAGAAAATGAGAGGTTACAGATTATTCAATTGAGTATTATACCTGAGAATATAGCAGGCAGCTTTCCTGAAGCTCTCTGCTCACTGTTGAAGAAAGCATTGATCATCACAGGACATGCAATTTTACTGAACGTTTGAGAGCAACTGTGATTTATTTTAATGTGGTTATGTATTTAACTGTTTTGTATTCATAATTAAATAGTATTTTTTTCCTTAGTAGGTCTGTGAATTTTTACTCTTTTCTGATAAGTCAGGGAAGCCTAGAAAAGGTTAAACAGAAAGCATTGTATTTCTCAGTGGAAGAGATCCTGTGTTTATTTGCCAGTGTTAATGTCATGTACACTTTTTCTAGCAAAGAACAGTATTCTGAAAGTGAAACTCAAGCCATATTCATAACAAGTAAATGAAGAAATCCACTCTGTGTACATACCTACACATGCACACATCTGTATACACTGAAGTGCATCTACACCAATGCATGAAGTATGGGCAACAAACAGGGGGAGCTGGAAGCCATTGTGCAGCAGGAAAGCTGTGATACAGTTGCCGTTATGGAAACATAGTGGGATGACTTGCACAACTGGAATGCTGCAATGGATGGCTTATTCTAGTGGGGGTCTTCAACTTACTAGATGTCTGCTGGAAATACAATACAGCAGAGAGGAGTTTCCTGGGGTGTGTGAAAGATAACTTCCTGACACAGCTGCTGAGCGAGCCGACTAGTGAAGATGCCTTGCAGGACCTGTTGTTCATGAACAGAGAAAGATTTGTAGATGATGTGATGTTTGGAGGTTGTCTTGGGGATAGTGATCACAAAATGAGTTTTTAGTTCTCAGAGAAGTAAGGAGGAGGGTCAGCAGAACTGTCATCTTGGACTTCTGGAGGGCAGACTTTGGCCTGTTTAGGAGACTGGTTGACAGAGTCCTTTGGGAGGCAAGCCTGAATTGCGAAGGAGTCCAGGAAAGCTGGACATCTTAAAGGTGCAGGAGCAGACCATCCCTATGTGCTGGAAGATGAGCTGACAGGGAATAAGACTGGCCTGGCTGAACAGAGAGCTTTGACTGGAACTCGGGAGGGAAAAAAAAGAGTTTATGGCCTTTGGAAGAAGGGACAGGCAACTCAGGAGGACTACAAGGGTGTTGTGAGGTGATGCAGGGAGAAAATTAGAAGGGTCAAAGCCTAAGCAGCACTTAATCTGGCTACTGCCATAAAAGACAATAAAAAATGTTTCTATAAATACATTAGCAACAAAAAGAGGGCTAAGAAGAATCTCCATCCTTTAGTGGATGTGGGGGAAACATAGTGACAAAAGTTGAGGTAATTAATGCCTTCTTTGCCTCAGTCTTTAACAGTAAGACCACTTGTTCTCTGGGTATTCAGCCCCCTGAGCTGGAAGACAGGGACAAGGAGTAGAATGAAGCCCCTATGATCCAAGGGGAAATGGTTAGCAACCTGCTACACCACTTAGACACACAGAAGTGTATGAGGCCAGATGGGATCCACTCAAGGGTACTGAGGGAGCTGGCAGAAGTGATCACCAAGCCACTTTTAATCATTTATCAGTAGTCCTGGCTAACTGGGTAAGTCCCAGTTGAGTGGAGGTTAGCAAATGGCCCATCTCTACAAGAAGGGCCAGAAGGAGGATCCAGGAAATTCCAGGCCTGTTAGTCTGACCTTGGTGCCAAGGAAGGTTATGGAGCAGCTAATCTTGAGTGCTGTCATGTAGGCATGTACAGGACAACCAGATGATCAGGTACAGTCAGCATGGGTTTGTGAAAGGCAGATCCTGCTTGACTAACATGATCTCCTTCTACGGCAAGGTGACCTGCTTAGTGGATGAGGGAATGTCTGTGGATGTTGTCTACCTGAACTTTAGTAAAGCCTTTGAAACAGTTTCCCACAGCATTCTTCTGCAGAAACTGGCGATTCCTGGCTTGCACAGGTGTGCTCTGCTGGGTGAAAAATTGACTGGGTGGCCAGGCCCAAAGAGTGGTGGTGAATGGAGTTAAATCCAATTGGCAGACAGTCACATGCGGTGTTTCCCAGGGCTCAGTCTTGGGGCTACTCTTGTTTAATATCTTTATCGATGATCTGGGTGAGGGCATTGAGTGCACACTGAGTAAGTTTGCAGGTGACATCAAGCTGGGCGGGAGTGTTGATCTGCTTGAGGGTAGGAAGGCTCTGCAGAGGGATCTGGACAGGCTGGATTGATGAGCCAAGGCCAATTGTATGAGGTTCAACAAGGCCAAGTGCTAAGTCCTGCACTTGGGTCACAACAACCCCATGCAATGCTGCAGGCTTGGGGAAGAGTGACTGGAAAGCTGCCCAGCAGAAAATGACCTGGGGGTGTTGGTTGACAGCCAGATGAACGTGAGCCAGCAGTGTGCTCAGGTGGCCAAGACGACCAACAGTATCCTGGCTTGTATCAGGAACAGTGTGGCCAGCAGGAGGAGGGAGGTGATCGTGCCCCTGTACTCAACACTGGTGAGGCCACACTTTGAACACTGTGTTCAGTTTTGGGTCCCTCAGTACAAGAAGGACATTGAGTTGCTGGAGCATGTCCAGAGAAGAGCAACGAAGCTCTTCTCCAGACCCTTTGAAGCTCCAGACGAAGGGTCTGGAGAACAAGTCCTGTGAGGAGCGGCTGAGGGAACCGGGGTTGTTTAGCCTGGAGAAAAGGAGGCTGAGGGGAGACCTTATCACTCTCTGCAACTACCTGAAAGGAGGTTGTAGCAAGATGGATGTCGGTCTCTTTTCCCACGTAACAAGCAATAGGACAAGAGGAAATGGTCACAAGTTGTGCCAGGGGAGGTTTTGGTTGGATATTAGGAAAAACTTTGCCAAAAAGGTTGTCAGACATTAGAACAGGCTGCTTACGGAAGTGGTTGAGTCACATCCCCTGGAGGTATTTAAAAGACATGTAGATAACGTGCTTAGGGACATGGTTTAGTGGTGGCCTTGGCAGTTTTAAGTGTATGGTTGGACTTGATGATCTTGAAGATCTTTTCCAACCCGAACAATTCTATTATTCTGTTCTGATTCTATATAGGTACCTGGCTTAATGCCAGTTGGCATACTGGAGGGAGTTGTTGATTCTGCCTAGTTGCTACTGCTTGGTTTAAAGCTGTTACCATACTTGTATTTTTTTGAGGAAGATGACCACTTGAGCTGTTACACTAAGTCATAATTATGTGATATCTCCTGAGCTTCATGTGACTTGTGGTGAAGGTCAGTGAGGTCCAAAGTCAATGCTTTGCATGAAGGAAATGTGTTGTCTGTAATGTCAGGAGTGTGCTTCTGTTGGTCCCACCTGAGCTCTTGCAAGTAAGGGGAGAGAAGACAAGACAAGACTGGAGTTTGAAACTGTTGCAGAATAGAATAGGGAAGTGGAGATTTTGAGAGGGAGGTACAGCTCAGTCTTTAAGTTTTCAGTTGCCCGTTACAGTAGAAATATAAAAAAAAAAAAAAAACAAACCAAAAAAACCCCACAAAATACCAACAAATTACCCACTCTTTATAAACAAACAAACAGAAAACTTGTAGTTGACACTAAATCTTATTTTCTTGACTTCTGGCTTCCTTCATAGTGAATGCTTTGTCAACTGAAGGAGCTGCGAGGTGTCTAATGCATTTTGCGCTGTGGTTCACATCCTCCATAGGAATCCGTGCTGGTTGCTTTGCATACTTGTGAAACAATGAGGGTAGTGTTTCCTAGTGCCTGAAGAGAAGGTGCAGAGGGTGTCTGCCAGCTCGCAGCAGTCAACACACAACTCTTTGTTGATAGTCCCACTGAAAGCAAGCATACTCAAACCGTTGATGCTCCATGCTCATACTTAAGGCTGATGTACATTAATGCTATCAAAATAAGCTGGCTTTGCTGATTGCTCTACTGATGTTTTTGAATCACAATAGTTAAGAAGGACTTCCATCATCTTTACAGACCTGTAACGCTGCTCCTGACTTGTGAGTAATTTGGTTTTTTGTCTTTCTGGAGAGCAGTTGTGAGTTTGTGAAAGAAAGCTTTTATCTTTTTTTGAGTTGTGCAGTTCTGTATAGGTACTGTTTGAATTATGAAAAAGATATTTCTTACAGTCCAAAGAGATTTAGTAATGATGCTGAATATGATAGTAGACATTTTACTGTTGAGAGTAGTAGATAATCTTGTATTTTTATTTTTTTTCTTCTGCTTTCCAGTAGTGTAGTACTCTCAAGCAAAGTGAAAATGCTGTAGTTTTGATCTGGAGGCTGGAGGGGAGAGTATTCTAGGTTTGATTTCTAAAAGTAGTATTTACTTAAAAAAAAAAACCATATGGGTTCAATCATTCTTGGTCACCCTCATATACTGCTGGTGTTGGCTTGTGTTGCTTTAAGTTAGTGTCCCCTGTCTCACAGGAGGCCTGTGAGAGGAAGGTGCTTGTGCGTTGTTTGCATGACTGTACTTGCCAGAATCATTACTTGGTTGGTGAACAACCTACTGATGAAGGCTAAGAAAAGTAAGGGCATACACTTTAGATGCCAGCTGGATCAAAATAACTATTACCTTGACAATTTTTTGTAAGTTTTGAGGAGACAGTATGATAGCACTGTACTTTACATCTGTTAAATGCATACCTGTGTTTGTTTTGCTAATTGCATTATAAATGATGGCTCTGAATCATCATCTTTTTTTCTGACAAATTGCATGCAGGAGAAAATATTTGGATTGTCTCAATTAAGAAAGACTTACTCATTATGTCCCATGCTGTCTTTCTGTATGAGATAAAGCCATGGAGAATTGTGGAATAGAACCATAATGGATTTGTTGTATGCTTTATTTTTTTATGTATTGTTGGTGACTTCAAGACCAACAGGTAGAAGTGTTATAAATCAGTGTTGTAAGTCTATTTTCTCTGGAGTTTCATGACAGGCTAATAATTTTCTCTCCTTTTCATGATTTCTTGTTCACTCACTTGCTCTGATGTTTCTGACCATGTGCAGGGTCATACCACTGGACTGAGCTGGTGAAAAAATAAGCTAATGAAATGGAGTTGGCTACATACTTTGTAGGAGCTGTATGATTCTGTGTGTAGGGGGAGGTGTGTCACTGAATAAACAGAAATGGACTGTACAGATTGGGAAAGTAATACATGGCTAAAAAAACCTTATAGTCACTCCGTATTGTATTTAGGAAGATGTGAAATTGGTAAGTGGGATAAAGAATGACAATTAGGAATAGGTATTTCATTGTGCGTAAGTAGTTCTGCATGACTGTTGCTGTTATGAGCATGAAATGTGTCAGAAGGAAGTTCTCTGAATACTGGGAATGTAAATATTGAGGCTGTTTGGTATAGACATTTACTTCATATGAGACAATTGTATTTTGCACTCCACAAACATTGTGGCTGTGAATGTGGTCAGCGTATCGGAGTGGCTGGCTAAAATTTATTTAGGTTTAAATAAAAGCTCACAGTATTGGATTCTGATGGAAAGTCAATTTTCCGAAAAACCCTTCTTGGTTGTTGGGTGCCACTTACAAAAGCTAAGGCACCCACTGTGTAGAGGGTCTGGTGCATGTGATAACAGAACATTTAGCTGGTGGTAATGGAGCATGAAATGGGACAGTAAAAAATATTGACAAGGGAGATCTCTGCCTAGAATCATCCTCATCTAACTTTCATCCTGTGAAATACTTGGAGTTGATGTGAGAACTTCTTGCTAACAGAAGCTGCTTGGATTCCAAATTCCAAAATCCCTACTCCGACAGTTTCGTTTGAAGTCAGTAGGCTATTTGTATGCACAGTTTAAAGAAGGAGGAGTCTTCAGTTTAAACTCTGTAGCAGTGTAACATGGTATGGAGCATCGAAAGCTAATGCCTACTGGTAGCATTAATCTGAGTACTCGTAACTGCTATTGCAACAGATGCTTTCTTGTCTTTGTTCACCTACATATTCTGTTATTGGTGTCCAGATCTCCTAACCCACTTGTCCGTCCACATCAGCAATGTGTTTAGGCTATTACTTTTTTTCCTGAGTTTCTTAAGATTTACATCAAGAAATTTAAAAGGCACAGTGCATCTTTTTTACCTTGGCTTCTTTTGCCTATTTCTGGCTAAAATGACTTTTGTCAAAATGACCATGAGAAAATTACCAGCCAGTTCTGTATGCATACTGTGTCTTAGTTTTTGTTCTTGACAGGATATAATGGAAAATCCAGCTAGAGTAGAAATGTAGTGAGGAGATGTAGTTACAGGTAAGACAGTCCTCTCTTTTTGAACATGCAGTTTAGGGAAGCAAATTTGGAAGCCTTATTGTAAAGATCAGAAATGCGTAATCAAGCCAATCTAACTTCCTCTGCAACAGGAAGCTTGTGGACTGGAGAAAGCCACATGTGATACTCTTACAGAGCAAGCTAAGGAAACATGGCCCAGATAAAAAAAGCTATTTTAGGATGTGTGTAAAATCATTAGGTTAACCGTAGCCAGAGCTTTATTTTTCAGTAGTTCACTTTCACCAAGGGAAAGCATATTGTATGGGATTTGTGTGCAGTTGTTTCAGTTTATTGTTCATATTAATGAACTGGGTAATGGAATAGCATATGGTTATGAAATCTGAAGATGAAATATTTGGGAATAAATGTAGGCATGCGAAGCTGGGGCAGTAATTCAGAAGAATCTTGAATGTTGAAAAGATGGCCTGAAAGAATAGGATGTCATTTAGAAGAATAAGTGAAATGCTCTATATTTATGTGAAAATACCATAAAAATAAAAGGCAAAGAACAACTATTTAAGTTGTTCCTGCCACCACATTCCCCACCTTGATCTAGGACAAGACATGGGTTATAAAATGAGGGTTAAGAATGCAGCATTGTTCAGAAAGAAGAGATGTGTGTATGCATTGGCCTGAAGAAACAGTGGTATAATCTGGACATGTAGAGTTGAACCTTCTGCTCTGTTATGTATTGTAAGGTTAAAGTACTGTATCAGTTTTGGCCATTGTACTTCAAGAAAGATGTAGGCACAGTTAATTTGACTCAGGAGGGTAGTGGTAATGTCTGGTGATTTAGAAAAGGTGGTATGTGCAAAAAGAATGATTGAATTGGCATTTTTGTAACCCAAAGAAAAGATCAAGGCAAATGATAAGCTTTTAAGCGTGTGGAAGTTTGCTACAAAAAAGCGAACATCTGCCCTTGGTAGATGTGCCCTGCTTACTAAGGGCAACATGGACCATTCTCTCCTGCTCTCATTGTTTGCTTTTTGTTTGTGTGTTTTATACGAGCTATTTCTGTCCAGTGTCTGGACAGCACTGAACAAAGAGCTTGGTGTCTTAGGATCCTTTGAAGAAATATATTAGCAAAAATCACTAAAAGATGATGTACATCTAACCAGGTAGATGTCTAGACAGATGCTTCAGTTAAAACTCCTGAGCAGATACAAGAAAACTTGCTCCCAGATTTGCCAGCCGCTTTAACCAGTAATGGACTAGTTTCCCTGTCTGTAAAAATGCATTGTGTTCTCCACCTCTGTAAGGCACTTGAGTTTTACTAAAGAAAAATGATCTTAAAAAAAGCTAATTTAACATAAGCAACATTTTTTTTTTTTCCTGTATTCCATGTTACAGTGCAATGTGTAGAGCCTGGTTAGATATACCATAGAAGTTGGTGTGTTTAACCTTCTTGAAGGCTGTGACTAATTTGCTTTGATAAAGGTGATTTGGTCTCTTCAGAATTATGTCATCATCTCCTAATATTTAATATGTTCAGAAAGATAACAATCATGTGATTTATATATGTGTCCTGCCGGGTCATCTTGTGAATCAGTATTTTTCTGTCCCTTTGAAACATCTGGGGTTGTTCTTTTTTTTTTTGTGGTTTTTTTTTTTTTTCAGATTTGTTGAAAAAAAAAGTATTATTTCTGGGGGATCCTTACCCTGTTCTTTTAAAATGCAGACTGTAAGCCGCCTCTGTGGATATAAAACTGCTTACTATTCCTATTCTATCAGTATATTCTATCACTATTTTGGTAATCTATCCTCAAATGGAGAACAAAATTAGGAGTTGAGATATTTTCCCTTTCTACTTTGATATGCAAAAAAATGGGAAACTGCGAAGTATTATACTTACTTCACCTGCTTCAGTATTGGGGTAATAATTTATTTCAGAGTAAGCAGTTGACAAACATCTTTTCTATCACTGCTAATCTGAGCTGTCCTTACCGTATATTTCCTCCATACTGTGTCATAGTGTCAGCATATTGGTTTTTTTTTTTCTCTTTTGTACATAATTTTTCATCTGGATAGGCAATACAGAAAGCTAACAGTTTAAACAGGTAAAACAAAAAAAAACTTAGTAGGCTTGTATATAATATGGCAAATATTATTTACGTGTAAGGAAGTTACAGATGCATTAAAAATTGAAAAAATTACTTGTTAGTTAAGATATTTACTTTTCAGCTGCTTAGAATTTCCTTCAGATATTGCTGTATTAACTGGGTAAAGGAAGAGATTTGAAGGAATTCATTCAATATTGCTAGAATTTTAACAGATAACCCTTGGAAAGGCTCAGGCATTATTTTTCAGGTGTCACTTATTTTAGAAGTAAAAAAAAACCTTACTTAAGCATCAGATCTATGTTAGTTTAATAACACCTTTCTTACAAAAGCTGTCATTATAAATGCTAAAGTTTAATTTGTCAGCGAGAGCTGAAAGAATCTAAAAACCCCTACATCTGTAAACTAGAATATGTATGGGAAAACTTAATCCAAAAGAATGATCATCTGGGGAGCTGCTCGTGTGAATATGTGCCATTGAGGAGGCTGTTGTCTAGCCTTGTTGAGAACAATTCATAGTTTGTTGTGCTAAGTTTTCATGATTGGATAGAGAGCGACATATATAGAACTCAGAAATAGATAACTGCTTATTTGGGAGGACAGGCAGTCCTCCCACTTAAATCATATCATCTGAAAAGCTAAAAAATTTTGATGACTTGTTCCACCTCTCTGCTCTAGCCTGCATATGTTGTTTTCCTCACAGGCTTAGTTCACTGCCTCTTTTTAGAAGCAGTCTTTTGGCTCCTTCTGCCTTGTATAGGATTTTGAAGTCTTAAATGCTGGAAAACTTTCCTCCCCTTCCACCTCAAGCTCTGCCACAATTGAGTGGAGAACTTATTTAATTTCTGTTCTTCTTCTAGGACAACCTTAAGACCTTGTGGATGGAAGACCTCTTGTGCTTCTACGTTCATGTCAGAATGGCCTAGGCCAATCTGTTGCTCTATGATTCCTGCCACAGGAATGTATTGGGATTTTGCCACCAGCGCTAGTGGACCATCCAGATGGCTGTAAACCTGCAAAGGAGGTTAGTACAAAATGTGATCCAGGAATTTCTGATGCTTTGATCAGGTTTGTCTGCTTTGGATGTATCTTAGAGCAAAGGGAGCACTTAGAGACTGCACATATGATACTACTTTGTCATTGCATATTCCATATTTTTGTTTCTTCATGGTGCTGGTGGACCAGTTCAGTTGTCTGCAGCTATTAAATGGATGTAAGAATCCATTTAGATATTAGCACAAGCCTAATTTATTGGTTACTGTGGTTATCTCTGGGTATTGGAAAGTACCTTATCCAAGTGGGTAAAGCACCCCATTTTTAGTTCTCCTAAACTTATCTTTACTCTCTGTGTGATATCATCTTGAAAAGAGCGAATTAGACCAATGAGCCAGAATTCAGATAAGTTTTCCATCCAGCTGAAATAAGAAATCCTAGTTTTTATCTTCTGTGTTTCTACAGTAGACACAGTTCCCTTAAAGCATCCTTGTCAGACAAGAGACAACTTATTAAACTACTACTGTGCAGTCACTGTCTGCCCAATGAGGTGTTTAACTACTAAGTTCTTGTCAAGCATTCTCTCTGTGTGCATCTCTCACTTGCTATTGCTTTTTGAGCTTGATTGAAAAAGTATGGAGAACCAAAGTTTCACAGGACAGATAAGTAAAGATGTGGTAGGACAAGTTTCCTTGAGCAGAAAACATTAACCAGTTCAGTTGTGTTTAGTGGGTTAAATGTTGTCTTCCACTTGATATCCTTGGTACTGACATTTTGTGCTTATTTTTCACCTTGATTTTTTTTCTTTCCTGCAAACTTCTTTAGTGCCTTTCATAAGATTAGTTTTCACAGACAGTTCTGAAGAACTCATTGGGACCAACTTCGGAGTTCAGGTTCAGTGGGGTAAAAAGAGTATGTATATATATATATTTCTTATACAAGTGGGGTCTTAAATTCTCCTTCTCTTCCTTCTGTTGTTAAATAGTTTTGATTCCAGCAGCAACAGAAGATCACTTTTTCATCTTGTCTCTGCTTTGCCTGTTACCTTCATTTTTGTTTGTGTGGTAGCAACCTAGGAGATGTAGATGTAAGAGCAGTGGGGGAAGAACAGTGCATCTGCTTGCATGGAACAGAATTGATCAGAGCTGCTGTCTGCCTGAGAGTTAAGGATAGTTTGCTTGCTTAAATAGCAAAGGGGAAAATGCAGTGAAAAGGAAAGGGAGAGTAGACTTTCTTTTGTGAGAATGTCCCAAAATGTGAAACTAGCCTTTGCAACAGTTCCAAATAGTCAGTACTGATACTTCTGTAAATTCTTTTGTACTGCATCACGGGTGCAGCAGCATATAAACCTCTAGCTCACCTGAAGTCTGAATTCTAGAGTTTAAGCTCTGTCCCTGTGGAAATATCAGTATCGGTGCTGAAGACCAAGATGCCACGGGATCAAAGTTAAGTATCCAGGGCTCTAGTTCTGAAGAAGAGCCATTGCTATATTGGACTGTTTGCAGGCTATTACAGCAATTTTTCTCTTTCAGTTTCTTCTTCCCTTGTCCAGTCTTGCAAATGATCCCAAGTCCTAAAGGATTTCCAGAACTCTGCTTTATTAGTCTGCCTATTTAGCTTTTAATCTGACAGTTCTTTTCTTGTTTGCCTATTCAAAGTAGAACCCAAAATACACCTTGCCTACTTTAGAAATAGACATTACATGGACAAATTTATGGGTCCTTGAAGAAAATGTCATGGTTTTTCTTTTTATACCGTGTGTACGTTTGCATGGGTTGACAATGGAAATGAAGAACTATAAAGCATGGTATTTCTCAGGCTTGTGTTGTCAGAGATCTCTGGGAAGATAGAATTGAGAAAAACTAAATCTAAAGCGAGGGACTGTGAGTAAAGGGGAACGTGAAGGTTGGATGTGAAGAATCTTATCCTTAGTGCAATACTGCACATGTTAATTAAATACAAAACATTTGTTAGCAGCAAAAGTTACCTGCTGAGCAGACAGCTTTATGATGTGAAAACAAACTTCACATGTGAATGTATGCTTAAGAGCTATATGGCCTGTCTATATAAATACATTTGCTTTCTATGTAGAATTTCTGTTTGCGTATGGATATAGCAGAGAGGCAACAATTTTCATGAATGTGTCACAAAATTTGACAATGCTAGCTTTTCTTTTTTTATCCATATCTGATCAGGCTTTTCTTTCTAGAGAAAGGGAAACATATATTCAGGTTTTTTTTTTGGGGGGTGCTAGTTTTTTTTATGCAGATCCGATATTTTCTCTGCATTTCAAAAAGTGTTTAGCCCTGCAAAACTACTGAGCTACTTTTGGTTAGAATTTTTGTTTCCCTAGGTGTGATGGGGTATGTGTGGTATTTTTAATTTTTTTTTGTAAACTATCTGCAGCATTGCTGTGAAAGGAATGGGAAGCAAAACTGGTTAACAAAACCTTTGAATTCTTTACCATTCTTCATTTTACTTGAAATAGTATAACCTACCATGTGTTAAATGATTATCATCCTTATTTTGTCAAATTAGATTTCCTGATTCTTTGTCTTCATGTTTAGTCTCATGCTTTATCCTATTCAGCAGTTTTTAACTTTAGATCTGCCTGTATTTGAGTTGTCAGCAAGTTCTGTGGTTACTCTAGGCAGAATTCAGCCAGCTTATCTAGGATAAGCATCGTATGGCCTAGCATGTAACATAATTTTTTCTTTACCTGTATTGTTTTCAAAGCTTTTCTTCTAGAGCACTTACAATTTTTAAAATATTTTCTACATCTGTTCAAAGGAGAGAAAAAAATGTTCCTTGAATGTGTTTGGTATTTCTTCAGGTTACCCTTCTGAATATTTTTGTCTACAGTAGAAAGTTTTCAGGATTAGAGGTTTCTGCAGTTATTCACATAAGCATGATTGAATCTGTTCACTGCAATGTACCCTATGTTTCCAGAAATCTCCTTTATAATCTTTTTTTCTAATTAGCTGACTCTGCTTTTCTTTAATTCAAATTCTTGTCCATTAGTGATTCGTTCTTAATGATGACTATTTGCCTGTGTAATTTTCTGCCGTCTTTAAAAGTGTTTGAAGCATTAATGAACAGTTTTATTCCACTCTAGCTTTTGGCTTTGATACATATCTAAAGAATAATCAGAAGCTTTATGGAGGTTGAATATTTTAGAACATTTGAGACTTAGCTTGCAAGATTTAACAATTTCTTCTATCATATGAGGAAGGTTTCAAGGTTGTCTTGTAAAAGATTTATTCACTTGATTGTTCATAGTCTGCTTAGGTCTTTGTCTATGAAAAATGTGTAACTAGCTTGGTGATGGTGAATTCTTCTGACCTTTAAGTAGTCAAAGATTTCTCCTTGAAAGTTGTGATTCTTTAATACTGACACATGAGTTGCTAGTTTTCTTCTCTTGCAATGTCTATCTTAATAGCAGAATAGAGAGTAAATTCTAACCCTATTTGTCTGTGTCCATTAGTGTTTTCTAGTTATTTCCTCAAAATATTTCAAAATCAAATGCAACTTGGTGTAACTGTTGATGTATCCAGACTGAAGAAAATATAATCTGCAGAAAATTCTATTGAGTATTTGACACATCTATATGAAGAGTGATCTATTGATAAGGATAGTATTCGTTTTATAGAATCATAGAATGGTTAGGGTTGGAAGGACCTTCAAAGGTCATCTAGTCCAACACACCTGCCAGTAGCAGGGACGTCTCCAACCAGATCAGGTTGCTCAGAGCCCTGTCCAACCTGGCCTTGAATGTTTCCAGGGATGGGGGCATCCACCACCCCTCTGGGCAACCTGTTCCAGTGTTCCACCACCCTCAGTGTAACGAATTTCTTCCTTATATCAAGCATGAATCGGCTTCCTTCTATTTTAAAACCATTACCCCTTGTCCTATCACAACAGACTCTGCTGAAGAGTTTCTCCCCGTCTTTCCTGTAGGCTCCCTTGAGGTACTGGAAGACAGCTGTAAGGTCTCACCAGAGCTTTTTCTTCTCCAGGCTGAACAGCCCCAACTCTCTCAGCCTGTCCTCATAGGAGAGGTGCTCCAGCCCTCTTATCATCTTTGTGGCCCTCCTCTGGACTCTCTCCAACAGGTCCGTGTCCTTCTTATGTCGGGGGCTCCAGAGCTGGACACAGTACTCCAGGTGGGGTCTCACCAGGGCAGAGTAGAGGGGGAGAATCACCTCCCTCAACCTGCTGGCCACACTTCTTTTGATGCAGCCCAGGATGTGGTTGGCCTTCTGGGCCGCAAGGGCGCATTGCTGGCTCATGTTGAGCTTCTCATCCACCAGCACTCCTAAGTCCTTCTCCTCAGGGCTGCTCTCAATCCATTCTCTGCCCAGTCTATATTTCAGTCTCAGCTGGTAAAAATTGAATTTGCAGTTTGACATTTTAATGCGGAACTTCTAAAAAATTTTGGAAGTAAATTTTATTTCATGGCCTATGCAGAAACATTATAAAGGAAGATGGAAAATATGAGCATTGAGAATATAAAACAGTTTACTGTATTTTTACTTCCACATAGTCTAATCTAGTGCATATGATTTCTTAAAAAAGAAGATAACTCACAATAGTCAATTATTTTTTTTCAATAGGAATTTTAACTTTAAGAAAAGCCCTGTCAGCTAGCCTGTTCTACTTACAGTTCATCTTGCACTTGTCAGATGATTTTTAAATAGTCCTTGGAATGTGTGACTTCTTGATTATTAGAAATTCTTGACTACTTGTATGCATTTGGTCTTAGTGAACATACATACTTGTAAGGCCAAGTGACGCTGCTTTTGGCTAGCTGCCTTCATGCTGTGTTACATCATGTCACAAGCCTGAGTATCTAAAATATGTGGAAGTGTTTACAGGTTTTTGGTGCAGACAGCAAATAGTATACTAATAGCCTAATCTCTACTACTGTGACACTATCCTGTTATAATATAAATTTAGAGTAGTTCAGGTTTTTATTTCTTAAAAGAGCTTGGAACTGGCATTTAGCTCTGATAGGGAAGTTGAAGTTACTTAATTTTAAGTAAATGTTACTTCTGAGTAATGATGAACTTGTAAGGTCTGTAGCTTGCATGACAACATTGTTTTTCCTGAGGAAATTGGGGTCTTCACCTAGAACACCTGAACTGATGTGACCTGGATTTTCGTCTTCCGTTCCTGTAGTGTTGGAGTTGATGGAAGACCAGCTAGCACAGCTCTTCAGAGATTTATTAAAGACTGGAGTCAATTTATAGCTCTGGGATGCTGATTGGCTAGAGTGTTGCTGTAGTGAGAAAGTTAAGTGCTAGGTCACCAAATGTGAATCTTCCAAAAAGAAAAACCAAAGAAAATCCCATCTCAAGCCTCTGTGAAGGGTAGCAGAAGTCTCAAATAATCTTAAAATAATTCATGCCTGAAGACGCATCAGTATGTCAGGGATTTATGAGCTTGGTGCATTGCTAGCACTGACTTTAAAATCCTCTCCTGATGCTAATACAAAAGCTTTTCACTCATTAATTGCTCATTGTCTTCAGCTGCCTGTGATACTCACTGATGAAAATACTGTCTGTATTCTCTAGCTGGCTGTTACTCGAAGTCAAGCACACTCAGTAGCCCTCCCAGAGCGTGTATGTGAAGTAGCTATGGCTTTGAAGAGGAATGTTTGCTCTCTGTCAGCATCTGAGGTGTCAGTAGGCCAGTTTAAGACAGTAGTTGTTTCAGGAAAAGAAATAACTCTCTATTAGCTTGTAAATCTGCTTTCCTGTAAGTACTGCCTATTCCGGAGCTGTTAGGAGAGGCAATACCTGGTGGTCAATGAAAAGACTTGAATAACAGTGGTTTGACCTTACCTGCCAGTACTGTAATACCCAATAACTGAATGCCTATGTGAAAACTTACTGCTATTAGCTTCAAGGTACTATATATCTGTGTATTAATTTTGTTACGAGTTGTAATTAAATTGAACTAATTATATACTCCTAATATTTGAAGCAGTACTATAAGAAGATGTATAGGTTTTTTGTATAGGATTGGCAATATTAAGTAATGTGTACTGACTGTTCACTGGGCATAAAAGAACTATATTTTAAATCTCAAAGCAGGTGAGAATGGAAATGTCTGAAGGATCCCTGAATAAATCTGTCTATTTTTAGATAATTTTCATTCAACCTGGAGAGCAGACAGAAAAGTGAAATTGCTGCCTCAGTCATTTGAAAGCCACTTTAAAGTAATGGAATAGGAGTCTAGTGAATCTCAGCTGTTTATATGACAGCAGTAGTCTTTGTACTTTTATTGTATTCTTGATTTCCAAATTTTAGCTATCCTCTTGAGCTCTTATAATATTTACAGTGATTCTGATAGGGAATATTTTGTTTCCCTTTTGGATCAATTTATTCTTTTTCTTGTATATCAAAAATTTGTTGTAAAAAAGAATGTAAATCCAAAATCTGTGGATTAAATTGGCTTTGCAGTTTTATTATTTGATTAAAATATTATTCATCTAGTCCTTTGAAACTTTGCCCATTGCAGTTTCTTCCTGCAAGCGAGATAGGGCTTTCTTAAAGTTTGTCTGAAAAGTATTGGTTGCAACTGGGGAAAAGAAGTAACTTCAGAAAGCCTTTTGAAGACTTTCATTTGAGGAGTTCTGTAAATAGTATTTTATTTTATCCTCAAAAACAGTCTTTTGGGAGAATTTGGCATTAGGGGAATCTGACCGTGGACA
Organism: Ardeotis arabs; assembly: GCA_011801015.1. Classification (NCBI taxonomy): domain Eukaryota; kingdom Metazoa; phylum Chordata; class Aves; order Otidiformes; family Otididae; genus Ardeotis; species Ardeotis arabs. The sequence continues at coordinate 33,291 of JAAGAY010146426.1, forward strand.
TAATTTCCTTGTCTCTGTTGCAATTAATTTTCACATATTTAATCTTTCTTAAATGGAGGTAAACTATATTTCTAGTATAATTAACATTTGGGCCATGCTAGATAGTAATTAATCTGCAAATGATCATTTTTATTTGAATAGCACTGATTAGGAAGAGAATCAGAAAGGACTGTGTAGTAGTGGGAACTGCTTGAAAGAGTTGACCAAATGCTTGCTTGATTTCTTGGAAAATTTTTGAGGAGATTTAATCACGATAGTACATGCTGCTTACAAATTCATTTGAGAAACTGTTAAGTGCTCTAATTTGCAAAATGATAAACTGTTTTCAAAAGTTAAATGATTGTAGTTGAGATGTTTCTGAAAAGTATAGGTACCAGAATAGCTATGTCTTTTAAAATTAATTTTCTTGCAGTAACTGAAAGAAGAGCTTGGTTTTTGAAAGTGTTTCTACTCAGTTTAGAAATTATATTTTCTTACTATATATCTGTAGAGATAATTAGAATTAATCATAAAAGTTTAGAGAACAAGTAAAGACTACTTATCTAAGTAAATCAGGAGAATCAGAGGTTCAAGTGCACAGTGACTTAGTTCCATACAGTTATATACAGTTTGACAGCACTGTGCACGGAATACATTCCTGTCGTTCCATTTCTGGCATTGCTTTTCTGTGATGAGCCAGACTTTCATCTCACAAGAGCTTCTGCTTCTATAAGCATATTTATATGTTCTAATTTATCTGTAGGAAAGCCTTTATGAACTTACAACTTCTGCCTTTGTGTATTAAGTTCATCCTTGTTTTTTCAAGTGTAGTGAACTACTCCTATGTTTGTTTTATTCTTCCTTCATTCCAAGGCCTACTAGTTTTAGAAACATAATGGGCAGTGTTTTCAAATGGCCAATTAAAAAAGTTGACTTATGAATTGAAAATTCACTTCTGATGATTTAAAAGTGTAGTCTTCCTGCACAGAGCGAGAAGAATAGAAATTGATTTTACTGACCTAGATTTCTCAGATTTTTCTGAAGAGTAAGTTTACTTTTAATAAATTGTTCTTGTACTGCTCAGACTAATATCTGTTTTCTCTCATCACTTCTTCAGAACTTACTGGTGCTGAATTATACTGAACAGATGACTTTGAATACTAAATCCTTTCAAAATCTGTAAAACAAGTGTAGCCCAATGAAGAGTACTTCTCTCTGTATTAACTTCTGAGCAGAAGAGAATACTGGCATCCTTGAGCTCATGAATATTTTTCTACAGCACACAGTCCACCTGTTTTCCACAGGTGATGAGCTGATCCTCTGATTTGAATGTTTTATTTGCTTTTGCTTTTATAACATTGAAACTAGGTAACATTTTGTTTATCCTCAAATTGACCTATTTACTGATGAACTGATGGTAATAAGGTCTCTGCAAACAAGCACTAAAACCAATTTAACAGAGTGTGGGCCAGTAAAAAAAAAAAACAAACCAACAAACCCAAAACATCAGCACAGTCGCAAAAGTAGTTCTGAAACCTGAGTCTAGTGTTGGCATCACTTCTATTTTCATATATAGACATACTCAACTGGATAGGCCTCATTAATAGTTCATGTGTATGGAGTTTTAGGCAGTACTCGTTGATAATTTGCATTTGGTTCATTTTTTTTAGAAGTTTGCTCAAAAATTCATATATATGCCTAATATGTTGCCTAGAATATGCTGGTTTTTTTCTACCTCATTACTAAATAGATTGAGAAGCTGAAAATTCAATTTTGTGTACACCATCAGTCTTTCCTTAGATACTGTTCAGTTAATCACTTTTCATTTGGTTTAAATTGATATTAATAGCTTAGAAATAGCAAATGTTGTGTCAGGATTTTGATGAGCACTTATCTTGTGCCAACTTCTGTTTATTCATATCTGAAAGTTTGGAAAACAAACTGTATATCAGCTTCACCTCTTTAGATGCCACATCCAGTGCAGAATCCTTGTTTAGCTGAATAAAGGCAATGAAGTCGTTTGTCAAGTCTGTTACAGTGTTGAAGTGTCAAGTCTGTGTTGAAGACTGATCACTAGAATAAACAAAGATGAAGTTGGTCCAAAGATAAAAATGACTGAATAGTCATGTGTTATACTGAAAAGAGTAAGCGTTCTTTCCTGTGCCAATTGTGTTAGTAAAAGAGGTGGTAAAGTGAAACAATGCACTTTATATGAGCAGTAATTTTAAATATGACCTTTTTCTATACTGTCAAGTGTATCATGGATTTTGTCATGGGGGAAAAAAAAAATCACTTGACCTTCAGAAGTAACAAGACTCGAACATACCTGTTTTTTCTCCTTTCACTTTATTCTTGATAAGTTACAGCCCTTATTTCTACTATTTCCGAGATGTTTTTAGTACTCCTTTTACTTCCATGGTGTAAAGGTTTTCTTATCTATTATACAATATTTTGAAGGGAGAAACAAGATCTGATTTTGCAAAAATTGTCAGGTTTAGTACACTATTCAGTAGCAAAGGCAATTATCAAACCTATGCATTTTGGATATTTGGATAATAAGGCTATATTCCATGCTGGTTATAGGACTTTGTATTTGCATTGGTTCAACTTCTTGAGGTTTTCAACCTGCCTATTTTTCTAGCCCTTTAATATCCCTTGGGTTGGCCACCTAGGACCATTCCAGGGTACTGTTTCAGGGTACTGCATGCTCCACCTCCCATTGGAAGTCACCAGAAGCCTTGCTGAGCATGCATTCGGCCCCATCCCCCAGGTTCTCATTAAAGACACTAACCAGTATCTGCTCCAATTTTGACCTCTGAAGGACATGACTGGCGAGTGTCTGTTGGCTGAGCTTTGTACTACTAGTCAAAATCCATAGAGCCTGGTGGTCCAGCTAGCAGTCCACCCACCTGGTAGCCCAGTTCTTCAGGTCATGTCTCACTCAGTTCTGACAAAGTACTCTGGAAGGCTGTCACAATCCCTGTTAAAGTCAAGGTAAACAACATTCAGTGCTCTTCCCTTGCTCACCAAACCAGTCCCCTCCTTAAAGGAAGCTGCTGGGCTGGTCAAATGCGATGTGCCCTTGGTGAATCTGTACTGTCTGTTCCCAGTTGCCCTTTTGTGGTTACTGGTTTTCTGTGTGTGTGGATGTAGGTTCCAAGAGGATTTATTCCATAATCTTCACAGGGACTGAAATGAGACTGATGTCACAGACAGATGGATGCGCTTCACTTGTAAGAGAGAAGCAACAATGTATTTTATTGATATAAAACAGTGAGTTAACAAAGTTTGATAGCAAATGATAAATGCAACAGTGGTTTAACAAGATTCAATGACAAGGTACACAATAATTTACTGTGTAGAGGACAGAGTCAGACAAAACTGTCAGGGAGGCCTTCCTGTTGAGTCATGAGATTCAGAAAGGACCCCCTTGCTTTCTAAACTCCTTCTCAGAGAGGGAGTCTAGTTGCGACTGGATCCGGCCATAGTCCCAGACATGATCAACGGTTACATCTGAAGGATTATATATGCGCAATCAATCCTTCATATCACTTAGGTAAGATTTCAAAGTTCAGCATTCTATTAGTCACTTACTGAGAATCTGTGGTGGCAAGGAGTCTCTCAGCCTCAAGGAGTAACCTTGAGAGGCGTCCCGACCCAAGAGAGATCCTGGTGTGCAGCCTGCTGCAGTGCAGGAGAGCTCAAAGGGTTCTTTGGCTGCTCACTATTTATGGAGTAAGATAATTGACTCATAGTCATACTTGCATACTGCCTCTAGATGTTAGTTTCTTCCAAATTTAGCTTGAGTCGAAAGTTGACCAGCACTGTGGTTAGGTGGGCACATCACTATAAATTAGCCCTTGGCTATTGTGTTATCAGTCTCCCTCAAATCCACTTTAAGCCAGATGCCGCCATCATGGCCAGACACATCCATCATGACTACAGCTGGTGGTTATCACTTGAGCAGAGTTATGTGAAAAGGTCGGGGTGGGGGGAGAAGCATACTGTCACAACTGACTAGCAGATGGTTCTCCAGATCCTCCCTTTCCTTCTTGATGATAGCTTTTTTTTTTTCCTAGTCCTGAGGCAACTGTGGATCACCATTACCTTTCAGAGATGACAGAGAATGACCCTGCAATAAGATCAGTCTGCTCCTTTAGCACCCTCAGATGCCTCCCATCTGGTGCCATGTAGTTGCACGTGTCCAAATGGCTTAAGAGATCCCTGACTTAATCTGGCTGTACTGCATGTGAAGTTTTGCTCCCACAGACTCTGCCACTAGACTCTGATCTGGGGCATCCAGTAATAAAGGAGGCAAAAAAGACACTGAGTATCTTAGCTTTTTCCACACCCATTGTCATCAAGTCTGCTGTCCCACTGAGCAGTGGATATGCATTATTCTCAACCTTTCTTTTGCCACTGTCCTTACAGATGCCTTTATTGTTACTGCTCTTGCTTCTTCCAGACTTTAAGTCTAGGATTCCCTGAGTACCTCCTCACATAATCAGGAGATGTTTCTGTATACCTCCATAATAGCTCTGCTTCCACCTTCTGTGTATTTTGCAGAAGAAGTGCAAGAGCCTCTCCATGAGGCTGCTTGCCTTGCTTTGTCACACAGATGCAGGCCAGCAGTCCTCATTCCTCAAAATGTGTCCTATTGTCTCAGAAGCCTGCCTGTGATGCCAGCCACGCAGCCAGTTATTGATAGGCTGTGTGCACTCCTACTCTCCCACTGAAACAATTGAGGAGAGCAGTATCGGGGTCCTATGCCTGCTACACTCCACACCCCCAAGCTCTGCAGTCGCTGCTCATATGCTCAAGTTCACACCTGGCAGTGTCGTTGATTGATAAAGGGATGAATAGCCAAGGGGCAAGAATTCGGGCAGACTTGTCAGTCTTTCAACAGCATCCTAGGCAGTATAACTGTTTTGGAAATGCACATCTACATGCTTTCCTTCTGTTCCCACAAGTCACTAATTTCCTGGATTTGTCCCTCACCAAGCCTCCATCCTCACCAAGTCTCCATCCACTGATCCTTTGAGTACAATGCCTAGCTGTCTCTTCTTCCTTGCATCATGGAGCTAAGTCCTGTGGCACTGTAAGGTCTCTGTGAAGACCTGTCTACCCACTGTTCACCCTTGCTCATGGTGTTCCGGTCTGCCCACTTCATCCTGTAGCTCCTTCCAGTGAAGAACAGGACCTCAGGCAGAGCACCCCTCCCGTGGGTGAGGCCACCACCACCACTTCAGCACTAGAGAGAGGTACTTAGCATTTCTTACAGCCCAGGCCCTGGATGGTGGAGTCCTCTTCCAGAGCTCTGTCTGGGTCAAGGCTCTGGTATGCTAAGGGCAATTGCTTCAGCAGAGCTTCTGAGCCCCTTTGCTTCACTGATGTGCTACCTGACTTCTGCTGGTAAGCAGACCGTGGAAGTGCTCTTGTAAAAACAGTGGTAAAAATACAGTGTAATTCATGAGATGGCAAACTGCCGAGGGAGTGAGAGCCTTTGTCTAAAGGTACGGGGAAAGGCCTTATCGATGGTAACCAGTGTATGTTGAACTTTTGCATTGCTGTCTCTTAATCACTTCCCTGAACCCTCAGAGGATTCAAAGGGTTCACAAAGTGTCTCTGACATTTCACTGAAATCTCAAAGGAATTTTCTTGCATTAGAGGCAGATGCAGTGCCAGCCTGTGTATTTTAAAACACTTGATACAGCTGGTATCTGTATGGACAGAAAGTCTAGATTACAGTTCTTCTGTCTTGCTAATTTGAAGGCCCCTAAGCTCTGTGCTCCTCTGTTTTACACTTTGTTTTATATCCTAGTATCTCACGAGTCTGAACTTCAAGAAGTCTGAGTTTATAATAATTTATTTAGTTTTCTTTTAAGACATGTTGTTTTTAATTAACATTTGCTTTCTTTAAGTAAAAGCAGGGTGGTGGTATGACTTGATTCTTTGGAGATCATTTCTGTGGTGTCCCAAATTAGAACAAAATAAGAAACCAATCATATGGAGAGTTTAAGTGCAGTCATACCATGTCAGACAGATTTTGTCTGTATACAGTATTTGTTTCTGCCAGTGGTTGATAGTGTAAATCTAGGGAAGAGAACGGGAGAAAATGTAATGATACTTCCTCGCTGTATGCTCCTGGCATGCAGTGACCTGAGAGTCATGGTAAGGGACTGCCTGAAATAGGGGGGAGGACTTGGTATTAAATAGCTGATGAGTAGACTTGCAGCACTGGCAGTGTTCTGTGGCATGCAGTTCCCCTGCGTATCTACTCATTGCGAGGAATACCTTCCTTTTGTTTTTTAACCTCTTGCTGCTAAATTCACTTAATTTCTGCCAATACAAGAAGTAGGAGTAACAGGCAACAGTTGTTCTCGATTTACCATCTCCATGCAGCTTTTGATTTTATAGACCTGCCACTTGATTTAAGTTACATCTTTTCCAGCCAGGAAGAATGCTACTCTCTTCGCTTACATCTTATAATGAAGCTGTTCCTTGTTGTCTTCATCCTTTTGCCCTTGTCACTTGTCCTTTCTAATCCTTCTATATCCTTTTTGAAATGACAAGACTGGATATTCATACATTGCTCAAGATGAGGAAGCAAATACTGTGTAATGGCATAGTGATGGTTTGGTTTCTGTTCTTCTCTTAGTAGTTTAACAAGTTATTTTTCTTTTACTGCTACTGATCACCAAGCTGATGGTTTTGTAGGGTTTTATAGTGCATCTCCAAGATCCAGAGTTCAGACTCATCCTTTTTTTGTTTATTAGAAGAAAACAAACAAAACCAACCAAAAAACCCAAACAAACAACTCCTAGAATTTTTTCTTAGCATACCTCACTTAATGTTTCATTGTGGTAATTTCATCTGTTGTTTTATCATCAAGTCGTTAATTACAGACACTTTTGCAGTTCTTAATTTTATATAGTCATCCCTGTAAACCAAAACTATATAGATGCAGACTGAGGTTATCCCAAAAAAAACCCTCCTCCTTGGCATTTGATGTGGGCCTATGCAGGAAACAGAGGTATATACACCCTTCTAGTCTTGTACAAGTGGAAGGCTACAGGCTCCTATGTTGCTATGCCATCCAAACCTATGCCATTTAAAGTGTATAGGGATGCATGGAGACATGGATGTCTCTGCTGCCAATAAGAACAAATAAGCAAGGCAGGAATCAAATTATGACAATGAAATACGAAATGAAAGGTAGCCTTAATGATACAGGTTTTTTGTGAGGTTTTTGTGTAATCATAGCTTATGATTAAAGTTCTTTCCAATAAATTCTTCAGTTTAGGCTAAAGCGTGTAAGAGAAACTGTGTGTATGCCAATTTTAAAATTCTAGTGTGTTTTTGAAGAGTCCTATTTTCCATTTGTTTTGTAAGTTAAAAATATCTGTGATTCTGGTTTTAACTGGTAAGCTATTCCCACTGGGAATAGAGTACTTTGTATTGAAACACAGCAGCACTGATGGGGAACCTTTTGGGGGGGGGGGTTGGTTAAAAAATCGTATTTTAGTGTGAGTGAACGACCTCAAAGCTGTTCTAAAGCTGTTCTTGATTTTGCCCTACCCAATAGTCAGTCATTGAAATCAGCAGTCCTTGTAAATAACAAGCAAATTTTGTTGAGTAGGACAAAAGATAATTTCAAAGGTTGGCTTTCTAAAATTTTAATAGATACGTGTTGAAAAATGTCTAAAAGTTTGCTCTATAATCAAGCATTAAACTATTCAATTCACCTTAAGCATCAAAATTATTAGTTGATACCTTTAGCTTTGAATGCTTACTAAGTGATCACAGTGGGTTTTAGATACTTTCTTCAGTTTACTTACTGTTTAACTTTACCGAAAGGTATGTTTCTTTTTGGTTTGCTGACAGCAAAGCATTTGTCTTTGAGATGAACATGTAATGTGCCATTAGACTTTATGTAAAATATAGGCATATGTAGACTAGCATCCCTAGTAATGGGCCCAGGAAGTCAGCGTGTACTACACAGGAGAGCATGAGGAATATTAGCCATGGGCTTCACGCAGCACCCTGCTTCCTGAGATGTTCCTGGTTTTCATTCATCTAGCTTGTTCTAATTTCGTTAGATGCGTCTACCCTCTTCTTCAGTGGCTCAGCAGAGCACTCTGTTTTGGTCATTCATTTTAATGTTTCAGATGATAAATATTAATATAGTAAAGGACTGCAGTAACGCTGCTTTAATTGACCCTATTCCCTTAATCTCATTGGAGTGCATAGAGCATTCATTTTGATACATATAGCATTTGGTAATTAAATTGTTACCTTTAAAATGTAGTTAAAATTTCTACTTTTAACTGCTGTCCTCGGGTAACTTTTTGTGACTTCTTTTTCTTTTTTTTTTTTTTTTTTTTTTTCCCCAGATATAGAACGTGGAGTCTCAAACTGGATTAAAGCAACCTGTTGATATTTTTATTTATACTTTTTTATTTTTGTATTTGACTTAAAGTGCCATGAAAAAATTTGCATATTGCAAGGTGGTCCTTGCCACCTCTTTGGTTTGGGTCCTTCTGGATATGTTTCTATTGCTGTACTTCAGTGAATGCAACAAATGTGATGAGAAAAAAGAACGAGGCCTGCCTGCTGGAGATGGTAAGTTTTCTGCCTGAGTAATTTTTAAATTATGCTAATTTAAAATTGCACTCCTTTTAAACATTTGATTTTTTTGCCTCAACAATATAGTATTGCACCAGCATTTAGGTGTTGCAGAATGTTCGATGTTTCTTTGAATGCCTTTGAAGAAGCATGTTGCCTGAGATGTATATTGCAGACTGAAATGCTTAAGATGTATAATTTTAAGCACTAATGTATATGGAAAAATAATAAAACTACACAACAAGTAGTTCAGGAATGTAAGCTATGTTAATATAGTTTAAAGCATGTTCTAAATTTCCGCCAGTGAAGAAGCAAAAGCACTGTTAACTTCACTTACTTGGTGGTAAAACAAACCAAAGCAATAACAAGCTTGCTTGTCCCCCTGCCCCCACAAAAAAAAACCCAAAACAAAACAAAACAACCCCCTTCCCCCTCAAAGACGACCCCAAATCCCACCTAAGCCAAAATTTGGTCAGTGACTATAGCAATAAGGTATAGTGAATGTTGTAATGAAAATACATTTATGAAATAACTAGAATAAACTTAGGTGTAAAAGTAACAAATATACACACACACATATACACCTGCTTATGTATGTAACTTTTTATTTGAAGTAAGAGCTGGATTATTCATCAATACTAAAGGTCTTCAGATAAGGTTTCAGTTTTGTTACTGCAGTCTTAGATTTTTGGGTACCAGTTAGATGAACTGAATGTGGTTTTTTTGAAAGCAAGTACGATTCTTGTTGGCAACTTCATTTTAGGGCAGTCATGGTAGTTATTACATGGGAGAAAGGATTGGTGCAGGGAGAATTCTCATCCCTGCAATGTCTCAGCACAAGCATTTAAAACTGCAGGCAGCTGCTGCCTCCAGTCTCCCCCACCGGAAGGGCTGCGTCTGTGTGTTTCAGTGCTGCCACAGAGAAACTTAAGCAGTGATGCTCAGTGTTAAGTCTGATCAGCCAACTGTACTTGAGGTTAATTAATGCTTTCCATCATAAAAAACGTTTTCACCTGTTGACATCTGGTAAGGACAACTTTGACCTCCCAGGGAAATTCTCTGAAATGTTTTAACAACAATGAATAACACTGAGGAGATGTTTAGGAAATGTTAGGTTTGGTTCGGTTTTATTCCCCAATAATGAAAACAGGCCAATAAAGCTCCACAGAGAACAACAATGTATAGGAATGTAGAATTTCTGTGCTTAGTACCTCTGAGCTGTTGTTTCCACAACTGCATGCAAACATCTTAGGTTCTAGTTCACCTGAGTTTTTCAGAAGGGACTTACATTTTCAGTTGCTTACATTTGATCTTTTGGGTTTTTTTCAGTAAGTGCAAAAGAAAGTTACAAGAAAATGGATTAGGGTTATGTAGAAAGTATGTTTTATAGGAACTGAGTCTTGTCTATTTTTGTCATCTCTCCCCCCTCCCCCCTCAATTTTATTGAGGACAAGAGAATGACTGATATTGTGGTGTTAAGGAATGGATCCACTTTTTGGATTCCCACAAAGTTTTTACACAATGCAAAGCAGATAACTTATGCCAGGCTTCTTTAGAGTTGTCTTGCAAACAAGATTTTTTTGCTGTTGACAAATTGAAGTAAATTTATATCAAACTTAGTTTAATATATTGATGATGTTGAAAGTTCAGATGTATTCACACGTAAAGACACTGAAGAGTCCTTCAGGTGAGGGAAAATCTGCAGCTTTTAAAGATTAGTATTATGATTTCCCCTATGCAATGTTAGTTTTACTTAGTTGAGTAAAGTCTTCACTCTGGCCATTCCCTATGTGTGTGTGT